>VYZM01000033.1:32598-99468 GCA_013398915.1 Dromas ardeola | reverse complement strand
CAATCCCACTGTCCATGTCACTGACAAAGATGTTAAACAACACCGGTCCCAATACCAACCCCTGAGGAGCACCACTTGTCACTGGTCTCCACTTGGACGTAAAGCCATTGACCACAACTCTTTGAGTGCGGCCATCCAGCTAATTCCTTATTCTCAGAGTGGTCCATCTGTTAAATCCATGTCTCTCCAATTTACAGACAAGGATGTCATGCGGGACAGTGTCAAATGCTTTGCACAAGTCCAGGTATATGATATTAGTTGCTCTTCCTTTATCCACCAATGCTATAACCCTGTCATAGAAGGCCAGCAAATTTCTCAGACATGATTTTCCCTTAGTGATGTAATGTTGGCTGTCACCAATCACCTCCTTATTTTCCATGTGCCTTAGCATAGTTTCCAGGAGGATCTGTTCCATGATCTCGTTGGGCACAGAGGTGAGCCTGACTGGCCTGTGGTTCCCTGCGTCTTCTTTTTTGTTGAGCACCTCAGCCTTCTCCATATCCCAGGTGACCAGGTCTCCCATTTCCTTCTAGAGAGGGGCCACATTTTCCCTAGTTTTCCTTTTATCACTGATGTACCTGTACAAGGTTTTCTTATTACCCCTGACATTCCTGTAAAAATTTAATTCTCTCTGGGCTTTAGCTTTTCTAACCTGATCCCTGGCTGATCGGACAATTTCTCTGTATTCCTCCCAGGCTACCTGTCCTTGCTTCCACCCTCTGTAGGCTTTCTTTTTCTGTTTGAGTTTGTCCAAGACCTCCTTGGTCCCTGATGAGGCCAAAGTCTGCTCTTCTGAAGTCCAGGGTAGCGAGCTTACTGTGCACCCTCCTCTTTCCCCCAAGGCTCTTGAACTCCACCATTTTATGGTCACTGCGGCCAAGGCTGCCCTTGAGCTTTGCATTCCCCACCAGCCCCTCCTTGTTGGTGAGAACAAGGGCCAGCATAGAACCTATCCACATTGGCTCCTTTATCACTTGGAGAAGGAAGTTATCATCAATGCATTCCAGGAATCTCCTGGATTGCTTATGCCCTGCTGTGTTGTCCCTCCAACAGACATCAGGGTGTTGAAGTCTCCCATGAGGACCAGGGCTTGTGAACGTGAGGCTGCTCCTATCTGTCTGTAGAGGGCCTCATCCACTCAGTCTTCCTGGTCTGGTGGCCTGTAGCAGACCTCCACTGTAATGTCACCTCTCCCTGCCCTCTTTTTAATGCTGTCCTATAGGCTCTCAGCCGGCTGATTAAAAGAAAAAAGCTTTCTTGAAAGTCTAAGTTTTGTCGATAGAATGTAGGAAGTAGATCTCCCTACAAATCTGGCAACAAGCAACATCGTTCTTAGAAAAAAAAAAGAGTTGAAACCACTTAGAATTAATAACAGATTGTATTCAATTCCTTAGTTCATCACATAATTAGTTTTCTCAAAGTTACCTTTTACTAATCTATCTCCTTTTTAAGAAACACACATATTCTGAAAGGGTGTCTCAGTTCCATAAAACAGAACAAACTCAAATCTTCATAAACGTCCTGAGAGGTGTTAGATTAGATTAACGTGCAACAGAGTTTCTATATAAAAACTAGAGTGGTAATAGCCTTTCTAGCTACTTGACATGAGTAAGAAATGTAAAGGTGTATTAGAAGGACCAAAAAAATCTTAGGTTTACAGAAATGGATATTGCTAGAGAAGGAAATGGTGCATCTGAGCCTGTGTTTGTGAAAGGCAGAGGATGGTTTTTTTCTTTTATGATTTAAGTGAAATCATTTCAAAGATATGACTAGCATCAACCAACTGAAATGGTCTGAGAATTTATTCCCTCAGATGGAATTTCCATTATGCCACATTTTCACATGTTCCCAGCCTGGAGCAATGTATGCTGTGTTATTTATTCTTCCCTTGGTCATAAGGAGGGGGTCCCCACCTGGAATTATTTATGCTCACAAAAAACGATGCAGTCAGCCAAGAAAGGCTTTTTACATGCTGGAGTAAAGGAGCTGCAGAAGGTGTGGCGAGAGAAAAAATGCACACAGAGAAACTGAAGGAAGGAAGAAGTAAGTGAAATATATCGTTATCCTTCAGTTTACTGCCATATTACCAGGAGCTTGGGATAGGCTATGGTGAATACTTTATGAATGAAGGGTAGCAATAAAAGAAGGAAATATCAACCCTGTTCCACAGGTCTAACACAGAAGCAATAAGCCTCACACAGGAAATTTCAGGCAGAGTTGGGAAATGAAACAGTGCTTTATATCTTTGTCTTCATTGCAGGGTCACATCTCCTTCACTATCTGAGTTGCTCACAGCAACCCTTATACAAGGGGAAGACACAAAAAAATCTTAATTAAACATATTTGAAAATGTTTCTTACAAATGAACAAGTGAAGGGATATAATGATGATCCAATCTACTTCCATTTCTCCCAGCAGGGCGCAGAGATGGGAAGGAATGAGGGAGGGGAGAAGTACAGCTGGGTGTTGGTGTTTCGGTGCTGAGCCGTGGGGAGGGACCTTAGGAGCAGAGCAAAGTGGATGACTCTCCTCTTGAACAATGGAGTGGGAGCAATGGAAATCAGAGCTCTGCTTTATGGGAAAAGACAGAGCTGCAGCAGCTCCAAGAGCTCTATGCATCATGCTATTGCTGGTCTGAAAGGAAAGCCCTTCGAAACTGAATCTGTCTCTTCAGTTCTCTGCCCTTTTTATATTAGCATCACAGAGCCCAAAGGGGTGGCCTCAAGCCCTGCACCACATCCCAGGTATGTATTTACGCAGAGCTGAGACACTGAGCACAGAGGAGACATATCCAGTAGTTAAGAATGGCCTTTTTACACTTTGTTGTACTTTCTTTTGCAGTCGGGATTCCTTGGTTTCCTGGCAGGCAAAGTCGATTCAGTAGCTAGGGTTTTGCTGAGGCTGACCTAATCACAGCTGCAGCTGCAAGGGGCAGTCCGGTTCGCCTGCCCCCCAGTCAGGCTCTCCCTCCTTCCCTTTGTGCTGACACCGCTCTGTGTGGCCACACAGTGAGCCAAGCCAGGGATCTGTTTGGTCATGAATGAAGGGAAAAAGCAAACCAAAAAAAGAGTAGTAGATTTCAGCTGTCTCACTCCCCATCACAGTTGCTATGCCAGCAGCGCTCCTACATGTGAGAAACTCCCATGCAAGTGTCCAACTGCTCTTAGGATATTTGGTGATGATTCCAGTTTTCAGATGACATAAGGATGGATGTGAGCCCTGGTTAGGAAAAGCAGAAGCCCTTCCGCATTCCTATACACCCTTGATCTAACCATCAAGCTCATGGGCTCCTTTCTGTGGATGGCCACCTCAACTAGTGTAGTCATTGCTCCTGCTAGAGGTAAGGATCCGTTGTGGGACCACTAGTTGCCAAACACTTCTTTCTCTTCTATGCTTACACTCCCCTGAACTTTTAACAGCGTAAATTCGATGGCACAAAGAATATCTAAAATTTATTCCAAGACTGGATGGTGAGAAAGGAATGAAAGGTCCAGTTTGAACCACAGACCTAGCAGGAGTGGTATGAATTTTATTTCATTACCGCAACTGACAGCTCAGATTTTTAGTCCAGGTATTAACTGTTATAATTGCCTAGTTCTGTAAAATGTATATTCAGAGAGTAGGAACAATATCATGTTCTTTATCTAAACAAGCAATACTATGTAGAATTAGGAGCTCTCTCTGAAATTACCTTGCCTTTTTATCTGGGAGAATGGCAATGCCCTACTACATGCTAACAAAAGAATTAGCAGATTTCCATCTCATTATGTCTTCCAGTTCAAACTGTCTGTCTTTTCAGAAAATATGCATTAATGAAACACAATGCATCGGATCTGTTGAAAGGGACACTACATGAAATTTTGTGCAGGTGGCCAAATTGAAAAAATACGTAGGCATTCTGACTTTAAAATCTATAGCCATATAATCTGCAGATTAAGAAAATAACGAAGGTTTCTTGTTATTGCTGATCAATTTTCCTGTGCTAAATTATCCCATGGGAACTGTTCCACTGAGATCATGGAGCTGTTAGTTGAGGTGAAGAAAAATACCCTGGACCCTGTAATTATTCACTTAAGCCATATGTGAATAGTTTCAACTAGCAAGTAAATTCAAGTGTTTGATGGTGGATCTGGGAATGGTTATTGAACTGATAACAAACTATTTATTATATTATTCATGTATTAATTGCTCACCCACATATAGTGGCACACATAGGAAACAACAAGCTATTCCTCAAACTCACTGGGTATTAATATCACAGCTCAAAACTGAGGAAGAATAAACATTATATTGACCATTTCTTCTCCCTCAGATTGGAAATAACCAGCATTGTCTTCCTCTTTCCTTCAAATCCCTATCTGAGTTGAAATAAATTTTTCGGAGGAGAATACATAAATCCCAGTTCTCTGCTTCCTCTGCTCTGGGATTTCACTTGTTCTTCAAAAACAGGGAAACCCCAGCTGCCTTTCCAGCTGTTCATTGAGCTCCAAATGTCAGTGCACCTGCTTATTTTCTTTATGACATGAATATGTTCTGGATGAGTATAAATCAGCCTTGCCCGATAAACAAAAAGCAGGGGGATATTGTTGTTGTTTTTTTTTTTTTGTGAGGAAATGAGTTATTTCTGGAGACAATGCCTTTCCAAAACATTGTGTGTTTTCTAGTAGTGATGATAAAGACAAAAAGTCTGAGAAAGTAACTCAGAGTCAAAGATGGATTCAGGTATGTTTCTGAACAGGACTGTCACAGCTGGTTTGCCACCTGAGCAGAACATGAAGGGTGAAAAGCTGTGCTGTGTCCTTGGCAAAGAGGCATGGGAACTACATGTCTCTCCTGGAGTGGTGAGTGAGGGTCACCGTGAGAAGGCATCTATTTGGTTAAGTTCACACCTGCATGAATGTCTGGGCCCCATTATGTTAATTTCTGCATCTGCATGAAAATAATATTGAAAAATTAATGGAACTCAAATATAAGTATCCATAAAATCTAATCGGTGGATTGCAGATGCAATGGTGGGCCAAGACAATCTTTGTGATATTGCCAGAAACATAGCAAAGAAATCTGAAGGATGAATGCAAAATGGATTATTTTTAGAGCTGCCTTCCACACTCCACAAACACACATATGGGATTTCCATTTTACGAAGATGTCATTTTTTCACTGTTCCTTGTTATTTCACGCTCTCCTGAAATCTGACTATTCCTAGATCTTTCAGGTTTCACAATCTGCTGAAATAAAGCTGAGACTGACGTACAACTGGATTCACCATTACATACGGAAAGCCCTGCCCAGAACCTCGAGTACTGTAAATTGCTGAAGGCAGCTGGACACTGGGGACGAGGTCCTCAGATGACCTGAGCTGGCACCATCAGCCCCATGATGCTGCTCTGTGGGCAGACAGATCACAGAGAGTCCTGTGCTGTGAAAGGCACACTTGGGATCGCAGGGAAGAGACGAAGGTTATATTCAGGCTTACAGAAATCTTACAGCCAACAAAACAACCCAAATATCTCACTTTCTGAGTAGTGGGACCTGAAAGGTACAAAATGCTGACAGTTGCTCCTGAAATTGATGGAAATTCAAAACTCAACATCTTTCACTGCTGCAGTTCCAGTCCCTACAGATGTCATTTCTCAATGGCTCCCAGTCCAAGAGGACCCCGACAGTTTGTCTCTTGTATTTGATTCAGTGCTATTCTTCCTTACCATACATTCTTTTCTTCTGGAGTCTTTTAAGCTGAACTTGTAAAATAGATTTTGGCTTACAGGAAAATAGTCTAAGTAAATGTTTAAGGAAAAAATGTTAATGACCTCATGCTCTAAACTTAGGAAGAATAAATTCTGAAAAAGGGAGGAAGACTTGATTTCCAGTAAAAACCTCCAGCATGCTGCTGACTAAAACCAGCTGGGGGTTTATTCTTTGATTTAATTCCTCTGTGAGTGGGGACTGGTAAAGAAGACATTATTACTGTAGAGAAGCACTGTAGATAAGCTGCTGTGATACTCACATTGTTAACTTCAACCTGTCTTTTCCCGGATTTGGGTTTTCTTCTTCCTACTTTGAGCACTCTGAAGCTTGCATAACAAAATTACTTAGAAAAGTTTTTGCCAGCATGTATACACTCCCTGGGTTGTCATTATAGGCTGCTAATGAAAAATCTTTTGGTCAATCTGACATCTGTTGTCTTGTGCCTAGAGAAGCACTCCTTGCAAAAACTAGACTTCATCGTGTGATAATTCTGCATGACAGTTCTTCCTCAGCTTGGTAGTGATGATGATCTCCCAGGTAAGCTTATAGAGATCATCTGATTATGAACATATGATTGACATTCATCTTACATCACCTTCATATGACTTCCTTTTGTCATATTAGGGGAATTTTATTACTGGTCTTTGGCTTATAGATAAGAGGTCATCATTGTCTGAAATACTGGAGCACGCTAATACAACAAACTAATCATTTATAGGTGTAGATTGACATTTAGCATGGCCAAAAATAAGGCAGGGGCTACCTGTCCCCCTATTTATACTTCTAAATGCTAGCCCTTGTAATCTTTAAGTTCTGTTTTGATCTCTAAGCAGTGTGCAGGTATTAAGGATGAATCAGAATGCAAACTAGCTTGTCATGGCTTAGCTCCTTGGACACACTGGGTTAGTAGCTGTTCCCCTTTGCTTTGGGTTACAGAGAGCGGCTGGCCTGAGTGCTCTGGTTTGTTGTGAAAGCGATACTCAGAAAGCGATTTATAACTTTGTTTAAATAATTCATCCACTACTTTGTCAACAAAAGCACCCATAAAGAAATGCACTGGGTTATGAAAATAGATAAGTAAACCACAATATGTTCAAGTAGCTGCTCCCAGCTGCATTGCAGTGAGAAGGACTAGCACTCTTTTCCACGTCAGTGGGCAGACATTCATGGGTGCTGAGGTCCAGCCTCGGGTTGGGCAACATTCATATGCAGAGGTGTCAGGGGAGACACATTTGCTACTTTGACAGTTTATGTCTTGCTTAGGAGCATGAATTCAACCAGGAGTGAAAAGCTCCTGAGGGACACCATAGATGGGTCTGAAAAGCCATCTGGACATGATACACACTTCCATCTTTGGTAATGTAAATAGAAAGGAGGGAAGGGTATAGGGTATTTAAGACGTGATAAGTTGGTTACATTTACCTCACCGACAAATTTGTGCAAGTAGAAACTCAGCTCTTTGCCTTGATGGTGATATTTTGCTTAAGAGTCACCATATGTTCCTTTGGAGGATATATGTGCACATGTTGTTCAGCTTTGGAGATCACCTCAGCTGGACCACGCTGGCTGTGAGCAGCATGCATGGAGATTAGGGCTGACATAACTGGATGCATGCTGGATTGATGGTCTGTGGCACATGCAGTTAGTCATTCAGGGTTTGAAGGGCATCCAGAAATTCCCAACAAGTGTCCAACAGCTCACTCCCGAAGTACAATTTCTGGCTTGAAAAAGAGTGTCTTTCTAGGGAAAGACAATTTCTTATGGTATCCCTAACACTTAGCTATTTACCAGGCAGAGTCTTTAAAGACAGACCTCTTCATCAGCTGGCGCCCACAGCATTTCCCTGCTGTGAACATGAGAAATACAGCACCATGGCAAGACAAGCCCCTAATCTGTGCGATTGCCAGTTTGTGACTGCCTCATCTTTCTCAGTCCCACTGCTAATCACCTAAATCCCCCTCTCAGCTCTCCGCATTCCTGGAGGATTCCCTCCATTCACAGCATGCAGCATTGGCCAGACCTCAGCCAAGTGGCTGCTGTCTTCCCTCTGTGCAGCAGGGTTGGTTTTAGGGAGAGATGGGGCACAGTGAGAGACAGGGACCTGGTACAGGAAGGCAGGAAAGTTAGATAACGCAGCTGAAAACCCTGAGCCTCAGCCAGAAAGCAGGTTTTGGCTGTTCTTGATGGTTGACAGAGGACACCTGGTATCTATAGTCCGTTCACAAAAACTGGGATCCTCTGAGCTAAGCTCAGACACTGTGCTGCCTGTTTGTTTCACTCTGGCTTCTCCCAGCCATCCTGTGTGGAAGCAGGGCCACATCATCATCATCCTCCTTCTGCTGGAGAGCCCAACATGGCAGTCACACACTGCCCTTTGCCACTTGAGCCTGATTCTATCTGATTTTTGTTGGTTGTTTCTGATTCCTGTTATGAGACACCCCAGTGTGGAAAAATCTTTGGGTACTTTTCCATCCTTGTATCACTGTAAGGACCCAACTGAACTTTAGATTTGCTAAGTACAAGTCAAGGTAGGCCAGCCCCTTTGAGCTCTGTTTAGTAAAAACCCTGGTGGTAGAAAGCAACAAAACAAGCAGTATATACGTTTTTATCATTAGACTTACTACTTTCCAAAACTTTCTGCCAAATTGGCATGGCAATCCAGAGAACCAGAAGTTGCTGCGGCTATGACAAATGAATGGTTTCACTTAACACATGCTGTACTATATTAGGATGTCTACAAGTAGTGTTTAACTGGAAATGGAGTTTGTTCAATGCCAAGCCATGAACAATTGCAGTAAATAAAAATGAGGCATGCCTTAAATGTCTTTCATTTTAGAAGGGGGCTTAAGACACAAGCAGTTCCCCCAGACATAAAATCTGTGTTTAATAAATAAATTCAATAAGCAATTACTTTGTGTTTCTTCAGAGCCAGTCATAAACAGAAATGTAATGCCATGGCTGTGAATATTATGAAAACCAGGGAGGAAACTGAGGGCTTGCAGAACTTGATCTGTTCCTCCAGGGACTGATAGGGAGAAACAGGGACTTGTGCAGCTGTGGCACTGTTAATATGACTGGTGTTAATGGGAATGCTTGATGGTATTAATGGGAAATGCTGTAGCCCCCATAGCCCTGTGAAAGAGCAAATTTCTTGCAGCTTCTGTGGAATAAAACAGGCTATTTCTTGGGCAGTGGTAAGAGACTTTTTTCATAGCTACATAGTTTAGAAAGCTCAAAGGGAGGGGGGAAAAAAAAAAAACCAAAACAGAAATATGCAGATACCTCAACACATTGTTGATTCAGTAGCAGTGACTTTAACTTTTATACTGCGACTGGTGCTGAAATGCCCAGACTACTGTATCTCAGTATCCTGGTGTGCCAAAGGGCTGGTGGGGGCGAGGCAAGCACAAGTCCTGCTTACATGAGAAAAGGGCAGTGCCAGCTCCAGAGAAATGCAACTGTCCCATGAGCCCGAGAAGCAAACAGATAAGATGAAGACCAGCTGCGACAGATGAACATCTTCTGAAGGGAGGGTTCAAATGGGGATGCATACCATGCTGACAGTGGGGTGAATTCTATCCTAATCTTAAACGTATGTGTGCTTTAGACTTTCCCATCGACATATATCGCATTTTCTCCACACTTTTCCTTTCTCTTCCTCTTTTTCTCTCATTCCTTACTTCCATACTTCCTTCCACTTGCCAATTTTACCTCCAGCTTTTTCTCTATTCTTTCTCAGCATCTCTGCCTTTTGCCTTTGTCTCTCTTATCTCTCTCTGTCTGTGGTTCAAATAAGCCCTGCCACATTGGAAAGTCTGTACTCTTTCCAAGACAGAGAAAGATTAGAAGCATCGCCTCCATTTGGGGCATGCCGACACCTGCCAAATAGATGGAGATGATGAAATCCTGATGTTCTAGCTCACAGCAGATATCCACATCCAGTTCGGTGAAGTTTACTCTCTTCACATTTAGGCAAAACCTAACCAAAGTCTTCTGCTTCCGCAGAGCCATGCCGGGGTGGGGGGTGATGGAGGCATCACAGAAGACCTTGTGCATTTGGATGGGTCTCCAACACAAGACTGCAGCACAGCATTGCCCTTCCACTGTCTCATTTCCTCCCAAATGAGCTTTGAACGACTTATTTTTCCCTTTCTCAGCGACTTTTTTTCAGCTACCCACCTGGCTCCTCCTGAGCGGAGAGAGACTCAACGAGTTTGGAGCCCAGCTTCTGACTGGCGACCTGTTTCCCTGTGGCTGGGGAGGAATTTCCAGAGGACGAGTGGTATGCGTGCCGATCTCAAGGGAACTGGGGAGCTGCCAAATCTAACCAGCAAACTGGGCCAGGAAAGGCCCCACATACGCTTTCACCAGAGGAAAGGAATGTTTGTGGAAACTGGAAATAGTGGAGCTTATTTAACTCTGCTCCTCTCCTCCTCACATTCTTCTTAGTCTCAAGCCCAGCACTGAGCTCGCCCTGACACAAGCACTGTGATTGCAAGACAAGAGGAGCCACGTTATTGCTGCAGCCTGGAGCACCTCAGGGGGGGATAAAAAGAGTTACTGGCTAAGGGTTGGCTACTGAATAGGCAAGGGAGCCCTGTGACTTGTGGTGCAGACTCAGACTAGTTTAATGTCTCTGTATTAGCAAGTATACTGTGGGAGATATATCATAAAGCTGCTGCAGCAATAGCCAAATAAAACAGGATTTCAGGGTAATGAGAGACACAGAGACAATGGAAACATACAGGATCCCTTCCTCTGCTTTCTTTCCTTCCAGTGGGAGAGAAAACCTCATAGGTGACTGACCCTTTGGGGACTTTTGTCTATGTGTCTCTCCACAAGTTATTTGCAGCTTGTCCTCAAGTTGCCTTTTTTTTTTTTCCTTCTTCTTTTTGTGATGCTTTGACATGTTTCCTCCTCTGCTTCCCACCACCAGCTATCCATGTAGCTGACCTGCATGAGCTTCACCCGTGCCGGTGCCATTTTGCTGAAAACACTTTAACCAACAAATAATGTGTTTCAGCTGGAAGCTCTTAACACTCAGGGTTACTACAGAAGACCAAATTCCACATAATGAATGAGATTGTGGCCACACTCCTGGGAGTGGCAAAACTCCCATTGACTTCAGTGGTGCAGGTTTGAGGTGCTTTAAAAGTTAAAGCAAGGAGCCGCCTGGTTTGCCCACTTCTCACGCTGAGACACTTGCACAGCTCCCTGTTTTGCTGCAGCTGGGTCCACGTACCCAGCTAGCTTCTCTGCATCTTGGATGGACTCATCTCCCTTCAGCAGAGCCACCGGGGTGCAGAGGGAGAGCCGATGATTTTGCAGAGCCCCAGCTCAAGGTGGGTGCAGGCTGTGCATGCGGGCAAGCACCACTGTTCGTCCCCAGCATCCTGGGCCAGCCCTATGGGTCCTGCCCTGCCTTGAACCCGAGTACAGGCACTGCGTGCAAAGTTAATTGCTCCACCACTCAGTGCTTTACCTCAGCAATTTACATCTTGCCTGTCACCATTTGAGTAATCAGAGCCTCTGCAGCCTGATGATGTTCATTAAGACCTGCTGGCTTTCCTTTCAATGACATTGTACTATTCAGTGCTTCTGACAGGATTTCTTTCTGCCTGAGAAGTCATTACGCTCTTGCAGAATTTGGCATGCTCTACCCCAAGAAAACAAGAAAAACACTTTATGATTCAGAAACAGAATAAATTAAAAAAATCACTCCTGTTAACAACATACAAGACTACACGTACACAGTCATCCTGAAGAGACCTGGGGCAAATGATTTAATTACTCTGTGCCTCACAATGAAAAAGGATGCTAACATTTCCTCTCAATTACACTGGAAATTCTTTGGAAGGGGAAAGATTTTTTTATTTATTTTTTTTTTTATTCTTTGTGTTTGCATAATGCCAGGTACCAGCAGTCAAGTATAAGATAATCAGGAGGGGACTCAAAGAGTGCTCTACAGTCTTTGCATGTGTACACGTGTTATTTCATTCGTAACAGAGCTGCTTCACCTATGGAAGGGAACATTGGCTTAACAGCATGCAATAAGATCAGTGAGGCGGTTGTTAAAGGTAAGGTGAAGGGAGCTATTTCCATGTGAAAGTGTCAGGAGGGATTTGAATGGCAGGAGGTGCTTCAGAGCTGGACTTTGGTTTGGACATGAGGACCCTTGTGCAAACTGATCTGGATCCCATGACAGTTCTATACCTGGGACTGAGGCAAATAGATGGGACACTACAGCATGCAGGAAACCTAAAAAAAAAAATGACCAAAGTGGCAGCAAATGTCTTGCTGACTTGCTAGTCCTCAGTACTGGAATCAGTGAGAAAATCACTGGGATCAGGGAGAAAATTCTACTGGTGCTACTTTCAGCTCATAGTTCTCACTTTTTCTGGCACATACCAAAGAGAAAACAACTTTACCTCATGTGTCTTCCTCTTGTTGCTTACCCAAATTTACCCAAAATTGCCTAGCTCCTTTCTCTTTTTAGCTTTTGATTGTGTCAACCAGTTTACAACTGTATGAGCTGTAAGCTTTAGCCATTTTTTGGCTGCTTCCTGTGGTGAAAAAAGCCTCAGAGTCACTTAGATCTTTCCTTGCTAACAGCATGACTGCTTTTATAGAGTACAATATCCATCTGTGATCTAAACTAAAACGTGGAAGCTTCTATAATCTATCCTCCCTCTGATCTCATCGCATCATTGCCTGAGAAGAGATTATAAGCTTTGATTTTTTTAAGCATCCTTTGTACATTTCAAGTATCCACTGTGAATTCTGATTCAGGGATCATCCTCCATGCAGGTTAAATTAATTAAGTCTGCCCCTAAAGAAGCATTTGGGGAATCGGGACATGCTAGAAAGGATTTTGATTATAGTCACAGCCCTACCCTATTGGATATTTATCCTATGCAGGTTAAATCCATTCAGAGACTGTTACATTCTAGCTACCTTTCGCAACACTGAGCAGCTTTCCTGGGTACTAATAACTAATCCCTTTTCAGCCCCTTCTTCAGTCCTCTCCCTGCAGTAATGCTTTGTTTAATAGTTTCACACTGTCACCACCACTGATGCCCAAGGGATCTGCCACAAGGAATGGGACAGACATGTCTGTGCCACACAGCAAAGCATAGGGCGGAGATGTCAGAGCCAGAAGCAGTATGGCCGTACCAGCGTGGGTCCACTGGGTCCAGCCAGGTGATCCCTGTTGAAAGGCAGATCTACTTCCCTTGGGCACACGTCACGCACCTGACTATCGCCCTGCTGGGACACCAGCTACAGTCCCTGCACTGTCCTGTGGTGTGCAAGGCAGGCAGCTTGCCTCGGACCTGGGTCTGTGAACTCTGCTCCACACACCATTGTGCCATGCAGATATCCTAGTTGCCTCCTTACTTCATCAATTGTCGAATATTTTCCAGACCTGCTTGAAAACCTAGTTTTGTCTTTGCTTTCTTCTAATTTCTTAAAGGGCAGAAAATATTCTTCTAATGCCTCCTTCCTACTACTTACAGTGTAGGACAATTTGGTTTTTAAGGATCTATTTTTAGGTCTATGAAGTACGTTTATACTCATTTCTTATACAGCTCTTTGCAAAGGAATTCAGAAAGTAAAAACATAGATATATAAATTGTCTTCTTTAGGTCATCCAGCTGCAAAGCTAATTCCTCTGAGTTTTAATCCCAGGATGCCTTTCAGACAGTGCCTCCCTCTCTTTATGGGTACAGTTGTGATATTTGGTGCAGCAATAATTTGCATCAGGCAAATAAACCCTCAGACCAGGAGACTCCAGCCTACAACCATGCATTCCCAGCAACTGGTTACAGACTTATGAACAGACTCAGGGTAGCTGGGAACAACCTCTGCAGCAGATCGATCAAGTCTTTTGCAGCTCCAGTGAGGTCACTGGAATGGGTCCAACACGCAGGTAAGTTGGAACAGCTGAGGCAATTTTCCAAGTGATCAGATGGGAACCAGAGAAAAGGGAAATATTGCATTTTCTCTTTAAGAAGAAACATTCTTTACACATCCAGGCTTAGACAGACTTGGCTCGGTTTCATAACATTTCATATCTTTCATTGTTTTATGTGCACTATATATTTTAAGAATTGGATAACAATGGCTTTATGGAAATTAGAGGAAGCTAGATAGATGTTGCATTTTAAAAAAATCTTGTGGCTGGTCCATCTGGTGTAATTTCTTTTTACCCTTGGACCAGACCTCTGGAAATCTCAGCATGTCCTGAATAAGTCAAGACCATAACCCGGTATACTCAAGGCCTGCTGAGCATATCTATGTATATGTGTTTGACCATTTGTGTTCTAATTACACGCTGTGTTCAGGCCACATTCCCTTTGCTTGTGCTGTCCAAGTAAAAAGTGTCAAACAAATGTTACTGTCAGCGGTGGAATCCCAGAAGTTGCTCAAGAAGGGAGCGCTTGGCTGTAAGGATGCAATATGAGGTGGGGGAAAGAGAGGCAAATAAGGTGAAAAGATGTGGGGATGCAGTTCATGCCCTGATCTCCAAGGCACTCACCCTTTGCCCACATGGCAAGATCAACAGCAACCTGGTACGTAGCAAATGATCACAGAGTATAGAATATGTTAAACACTGCTTCCGTATAAAAGGACTGGCTGGATTTCTAGCAACGGCCAGTATCTCTTTCTCTTCTACATAGTCCTCCTTCTCCTGGCGCTGGAGAGCTGCCAGACTCCTGTAGCTAAGCCCACAAGCAGAAGCAGCCCACAAAAGTTGCTCAAACAGTTGCAGCTGCTCCATCAAACTCACCAACTCAGTTGCCACAACACTAGAGCAAATACTAAAAGTTTTCACTGTTGTGGGGAAATCAAGGAGGACAGGCCTGCTGTTCTCCCAGGTAATTCCTGCTGCAGAAAGCCTCTAAGGAGAACAAACTGTTCCCTTGCTGTTATGGAAAAAACATTTGACTTTCACCGAGCACTAGAGACTGAGGCAAAATAATACATATGGATCAGATAGACCTGGATGTGACTATAATACTGCTTTTGAGGTCTGGAAGGCACAGCACAGCCATTCCTCAAACACATGAAACCTTGATGGCGCTAATATAGCTAATACATCCTTTTCTCACCGACGGGTGAAGAGAGTTTTACCTTCTTATTTTATGACTTTCAACATCTCCTTTTCCACCCTCCATGGAGGGGCAAACTTCCCATTGCAGCTGCTTCCCCATGGTCCAAGAAGCCACAACCACAAGACATCATACTGCGTCTTCACTCCCTGAGATAGCGCATAGCAAGCATGCTACTGTTTGTGTGCCATTTATTTGAATCAGGAAGGCTTTACAGCAAACAAACTATAGCCAGCTGAGATGAAATGAGCCAATAAGGTTTCCTCAGGGAACAGGGAATTCTTATAATGCATATCTGAAGCTAACTTCTGCTCTCCAATGTATCGGTATTGTTAGAGCGGTTTGATGAAACAACTGAGTGGCAAGTGGTGGCACGGTCTCCGGTTACCACAGATGGATGTTTTGGTTTCTCTATTTTTGTCGTGAAAGAACAGGATTTGTTCCGTGGTTTCTCCAGCAAAAACATCTCTTAAGATCTGGAATTCTTATTTGGGACCTTCAGAAATTATTATGACCTCACCTCTACCATCACATAGGGAATATCACTCGGTAGAGACCCAGCTACCTTTTCTTCCTAGGCAGGTGCTTCATAAAATCTGAGAGGGTAATACCATACAGCTAAGCCTACAAGAGGCTCAAGGAAACCTGAGATGATGATGAGTAAATTATTTTGTCACCAGTAAGGATCATTTCTTTATTATTCTGAACATGTCCATCCTAGGGACCAAGATTTGCCTGCGACTTCTGGACCAATGCCCACAGCTGGATCTAAGCAGGCTGAGGAGTGTGTGAGATTTTTAATGCAAATGGCTGAGGGAGTAAAAAAAACAAAAAAAAAAAAATTTTGGGGGGAAAACTGTTTGGTTGGGTTTTTTTTTGTTTTTTTTTTTTTTCATTTTTTTTTTTTTTTTTCCCATTCACTGGTGTTTGTAAAAGCAAAGAAAAGCAAAGGGAAAAGGGAGATGGCAATCTGGAGTTCCCACTCACCAGTCAGCACAAGTATGTTCATCTTTCCTTACATCTGACTTTTTTCTGGAGCCAAAGCTTAAATACTTGGTTACAAGGGCTGGGCATCCAAGGCTGCCCGTGACCCCTAGGGAAAAAATGGTAAAGCTAGACCTTGTTTTATCCAATATTGCAAACAAAAACTGTTGGTAACTAAAACAGGATCCTTTATCCTACTGTTTTGTAAACAATCATCTGGACTACTAGTCAACATGGAGATGATATGCAGATCTGTCTTTCATTTCCATCAGACCAGATGCTGATCTGTCTTTGCTTTTCCATTGCAAAATTCAGATCAGGAGTTGGATAAGACTTAAGTGACTGAGGTTTAACCCAGACAAGAGTCAGTTGTCGTTTGTGGAGGGAGGGAAGAGCTCTGAGTCTGCAGAAGGGTGTGTCATGCCTCAGTACTCAAATTTCCTCTTAGGTTTCTAAGCAATTAAAAAATTAGGACAGTTCTTTGGCCCTCTAGATACTGCAGATTAGGATGGGATTGGTTGGGCTAACACATAGATAGTTTAGGGGACTCGGGGGTCTCTGAAGTAGCTATCATTGAAGGAGTCATGCCTCTAAAACATATTTGGAGTTGAATAGTCCCAGCAGCTGCAGAGAAGAAATCTGGTTTCCTCCTCAGCAGATGTCTGTATACAATATTTGCGAGAACTGAACTCCTTATCACAACAGGGAACGTATCTTCTCTTCCCTCTGAAGCCTCAAAAAACAAGCTCTAGAGCTTCCAGCTTGAAAACAACCTGCTTTCCCAAAAGGCACAATAGAGTTCTGATGTTTTCCTTTAAATATTCATGGTGATAAAAATTGGACTTTAATAGTTGCATGGATTCGTTTTAGGGTTGTGGTGATGTTGTTTAATTAAAATTAGTGTGTTAGTAAAAGTGAATAACATCTGTAAATTGCATAGTGATTATTCCATGGAAATGAACCCCTTTTTGCTTTTTTCCATTTCATAGGTAAGATGACCTCATTCTTCCAAAAAGTAGGGCTGCTTTTTTTTCATATATGCAGATCTAGTGCTTATTTCCTCACTTTTTTATGTGTCATCCCTGGAAAGACAAGCACTTATCTACTGAATTAAGGGATTTTATGATGATAATTGGTGTCATTACCTCTATTATACAGTAAGAGAAAAGTAACGTACAGGCAGGTATAATGACTCCATCCGGTATCATCCAAGAGGCTGATGGAAAAGCTGGGGAGAGAACCTGCTATTCTGAGTCCTGGGTCAATGCCCTGTCAGTGAGCCCCCACTAACTGTAAGGAACAATTAAATATTCATACAGCCTTAACAGAATTGAATAGCTCTTCACTGCTTCATTCAGCCATTGCCTCCCCTACAAAATCAAAACTAAACCCAAATAGCACACTATAAAGGAACCAGCTATAATGAAGAAGACATGGGAGACTGGAGTGGGGCATCTGAATGCTTGATTTTTTTAACAGACTCCGGTTCCTTTAAATATCTGTGAATCTCAATGTCAGAATCAAAGAAATCTTTTGGGAGGTGTTTCCTTTCTCCATTTCCAGCAGCTACCGAACCCATGCCAAATACCAGAGGAGAGAATAAAACAAAAAAGGGAAAGGACATCATCACTAGCTTTTAAGCAAGCATCTCCTATGCAATCCTATAGTCCCAAACCATTTCATATGTTACTGTCATACACTTGAATACAAATATGTCACAACTATATGTTGTCATATTGGCAGCTGAAGCCCGATAACACCTCACGTAGCTTTCTTTATGTTGTATGTACTAGTCTGTCAGGGTAGGGTCTAAGGCATTCCTAGGCACCTCACACATTCCAGGCATTGTTGTGTTTACTATTACCAGGTATCTGCTTGGTGGAGCAGAAGAATATGCCACCTGTGACTGCAAAGGGTTTTGCTTTAAGGTTTCATGACCTGTCATTTTTGTTACTGTGGGAGAAAATGGAGAAGGAGACAGAAAGGAAAAAGTGCAAAAAGAATGTAGTTTTGTTTCTTGGGATATTTTTTATAAATATATATATATTTGTATTATAATAGAATACATATATAATTTTACCTTTATGCATTTATGGACGTGTATTTTTCTATTAGTCTATATAACTATTTAGCTGACCTCCTGTTTAATGCAGAAAAAGAATTCCAGAGTTGGGAGGGACAAATTGTATATATATGTACATATATGTATAATACAACATAATTTCAGACCAAATCTACCAACTCAAAGTTTTCTCTTAAATAGTTTTTCATGTTTAAATCTTACCTCTGCTCCATCTGTGGGTCACAGTGGCATGAGCACTGTAATAGAACAGCAGCAGCAGCAAAGTCTTCCAAAGCATCCTTCTCTTTAAAATAAGTATGTCTAGCTGTATATTAGCTTTTCAATTTCCTACCTGCTTTCTTTTCAGGAATTAATAAATGGCTTTTCCTCTCCCCCACCCCCTTTGAAGGAGAACCTGTCTGTTCTTCTGAGTACAGCTGAAGTCAGTGTGCGGCTCGTCTCCCAAACCAAGTCTCCTCGGGATCAGGAAACTTACTTTCACAGACAGACTTTGTTTTTATCCACATCTGGAATGACTCATGGTGCATGTGAGTTTGCTGGCAGCTGTGTGAATAAATATCATTACATTTTTGTAGTTGAGTTTCATTTGTTATATGGGCCAATTGGAATTTATTTTTGTCCAATAAACAGCCACAAGTAACTTCATTAAAGGACACACTTAAATCCCAGCTCTGTAGCTGCTCCTTTGTAACGCAGTGGGCTATACGCTAACTCATGTCTAAGGCGAAAGCCTCCTCTGGAATGATGTACAGCTGCCCTTGGACGCTTAAGTCAGGGAGTGGGGCATGTGCTCTGCAAGAACATTTCGCTACTGTGATTCATATAATCACTCCTTTATTAAGAACATATAATGCCACGCTTAGACTTCAGTTCTGCAAGACAAGTCCTGGCCTTTTCCTCCATTTGGCCAATGCAGAGAACAGGAAGGTCCAAATCCTTAACTGGCTCTCTTCAACAGTACTGTGGGGAACACTAAGTAATCCTAAAGACAATCCACAATAGCCAGGCTGAATATGGAGCGGTGATGCTAAACAAAAAAGGCTACTGATTGGCATCTCCTTGCTGACATTGGAAGTGTTTATCCTAGAGCGACCCAGCATGGAGGAAGCTGCAGGTATGTACTGTCCCTGGCACAGCTTCAACAGCAGCATCAGGGCAGGGCTGGGGACCACTGTGAGGTGCTTTGTGAGAATACAGCACTGGAATAACAGCAGTGTGTTGGAACAGAACGATGAAAAATAGGAACACGAGAAGTTTTTAGCAGAATCGAGGGATAGGACATACTCCATTTGGTGCCTAGAAGTGATCTGTCTAATTTTCTTTTTTTATAGCCAGGAACAAACCCACAGACATCCATGAATTTACACTGGTGTAAAGCTGGCACATAAGAAAGGAGACTCCAGCTCAGAAGGTATAAATAGAAGAATTAAGGGAAAGGACCAAGAACTGGAGTGACAGAGGGCACCGTGGCTCAGGATTAATGGGCACTGGCAGGAAGGCATGGAGAAAACCTGTTCAGCTCCTGCCTGCCTCTTGCCAAAGTCTGGCTTTAGCCTCAGTCCCCTCATTCTTTTCTGTCCCAGCTTCAAGTAACACCAGCTGTAAAGGAAGGAGGAGGGTCAAATAAGGTTGTCTTGCTTAAGGCAACTCCACTTTTTTCCTACACGTACAGATTTTCCTAAGCTCATACTGCCTCAGGTTACTCCCACATGAACAGCGCATGAATGTAAGACAGTATTTTACATGCCAAGGAGATGACAAAAGATATAATTCAAGCAGAGGGTGGCTAACTCTCTCACTATATACTCTTCTTTTTACCATAACATATTAGGGGTGGGACTGAATGCAAGGTTAAAGCTAGGAGTGGGTTCACTCATATGTATCTGTCCGGAAATAATGGAGCTGGAGTAAACCATTTTTACGTTCCCTAGAGAGGGGAGGAGAGAAAGAGGGATGCCACAAGAGGATGATTATTCTTACCAAGCTCAGATAAGTCACTTAGGACAGGATGAGTTGCTCTCTGGAGGAGGTGGATCCAGCTATCAGTGTGGCCAATTCTGAGACGTTGTGCATCAAGATGATTTGTATCAAGAAGATGCAAGTTGCACCATAGTAAGGGAGTAATGATCTGTCAACCACTGAGGAAAAATCATTGTGGTATAACTCCTACTGGAGAGACTTCAACCAGTAGGTGTGGCCGGAGGAAGTACACTTTAATTTAGCAAACCAGCTTAGTGAAAGCCCTCTAGCAAGCGAACACAGTGGGCTTCATTAACTTAACTGCATCAGCCTAGCTACCCTGGCATGACAATCTTAATGTCAGCAGGGTGTATTAACAAGATGTTTCGATGTGAGGTAGACAAGAGAGAAGCCGCACTTAGGATATGCATTCCAGGATTGAAAAATTAAAGAAAAATTATGAGAAAACTTAAAATCCTGTGGGGTAACAAAGGAACGCATTTTCAGTGGTGGAAGCTCTTTTGAGGTGCTGTATAGTTTCATTGTTTACATCTGAAGAAATAGCAGCTGATAAGAGAGGATGACGAATGCCAGACAGGCTCTGTCTCCCTCTAAACCAGAATTGGAACTATTTTGCAGAAAGATGGCTCTGCCTCCTGGCTGCCAGCAACAGGACACTTCCTCTGCTTGTTCATTGTCACTGCTTTATATATCCAGCCTAGAAAGGGAAAGGAGAAGAACGCCAGGAACTTCCTTCCCTAATCTTCCCCTCCACCTCCAGCCTCTGGAGCAAGCACCCTGGGAACAACAGAGGAGCAGCAGCTGAGAGAGACAGGAGAGACATGTGATAAGACCAGCACACAGGTCAAAGGGATATGAGGGCATGAAATGATTACTGATTGCTCTTCTTTTTCAAACCCTGGGGATGTTTCTGTGAAGCTACATTATATGTGATTTTTAAATTATTATTTATTTCTCCTTGATCTAAGTCTGGCTACAGAATCCTCTCTAGCAGCCTTTTCCTTATCTGAGCTCAAATACAAGCTCTCCCCATCTGTGGCTCAAGGCCCCACAGTGCAGTCTTCAGACGTTTCAGCTTTGGCTGCCTTTCTGTGTGTACTGCAACTGTAGGGCAAATTTGGCTTTTAAGATGGTGAATGATGCACTCACATCTGTTTTCTTACAGGGAATGCAGCTGTAAATATAACAGGTCCATGTAAAATAAATAATGCTTTCCCTGTGGCATCTCCTCAAGAAGTGTAAATGCCCCTTTTCTGCCTTAAAACTGTAGAACTTTTTCTTTCCCATATGGATGTATATACACAGAAAGTCATATCCTCCCTATTAAAAAGCCCTCCAGATGAAGCCAGGAAATAAATCTTTCAAACATGCTCAGGGCACTTCAACTATACAGCTTCTATTCATCTCATGACTATATTTTATTAGATAGTTGCTCAGTTTCAGCTCAAGGCAGTTTCTGCCTATGCTGGAGGTTTGAATCACTGCAACTATAATGAATGCTGAAGCCGGGTAGAAATTCTCACTATTTATAAATATTAAATGCTCCTAGATTGCTTTGGAAGTATCAAGCAGAGGAGCTTTATGGTGAAGAATTCATCCTGAAGGTGCGCCTGGTAGAAGGTATCACGCTGCTGAAGCCAGGAGGCTGGGCGCTGGTCTGCCAGCTGGTCGATATTCAGGTCCTAAATCAGTGTAGAGCTAGACACTGTCACAGTTATGTTTTGCCAGTTCTCATAAATTTAGGTGTTGGAGCTGCAAGTCCTCCAGTGCTCCCAGTATCTGCAAGACCTTTCAGGCACAGGAAAGGTGTGACTGACTGCTGCCTCTGGCAGGCTGTTTGAGGTGAAAATGGACATTTATGTAACTCTCAGTGATGAGACTAGATACTAAGGGAGCAGCTTTTCCACTTGATTCCTCCATCCTGATGCTGTCAGTGAGCGTCTGTACACTGCTACTTCCACACAGTCTTTTTAAGAAACCCAGAAATAAGACAGGGAGGAAAGAAGTGGGTGAAGACCAAACAGGGAAGCTGCCAGATGTCTTTTTGCAGCCCATGCACAGTGAGAGCGGAGAGCTGGTAGTGGTACTCCAAAGCTGTCTTTCCTTTCCATCACAGATGCTGTCATGGTGAAAGGACAGCTTCAGCAGGCTGGGAGTGTGGAAACCCTGTATTTCCCAGGTGATGCTCTGGAGTGACCAGTGCTTCAGTTGAGGTGCCTCAATGTCCTCTTTAGTAGCTCGTTGTGGGAAATAACTTATAATCTAAAAAGGGAATAGAAGGGAAAACAAGGCAACGGGTGATCCAAGATCAGCACCCTGTGCATATTCCAAGAAAAATAATCTCTTTTTCACTAGAGAATACCAGCTCATGATGTCAGTTCAGCTTTGGCTTTGATGAGCTTCTGGCAAATCCAAGGCAGGGTTTCAGTCTGCCCCGACGCCTCAGTCGTCGTGAGAGTCCCTTGCAAATCTTCTATGAAAGAGACAGATATTTTTTAGTTTTGCCCTGGTTCAATCTGAAAATGGAGTGTGTGTGTGTGGAGGAAGTTCCTCCGCACCAGAAACTCTGTTCTGCAGCCAGAGCCCTGCCCTGCTCTGTAGGCCATGCAGCATCTGCCTGCTAGTATGTCAGCACAGTGGAACAATATTGATGCATGACACAGACTTTGGTCTCCTTCCCACCATAGAGATGGATAAATGGAGACGTAGACAGAAAGTGACTCATTCACTGAATGAATTGATGGTAGACTGTGGCTAGGAACCAAGAGCTGATCCATTCCTCTGCCCAAAATATAAGGCTCCCATCTGGCACCGCAGCAGCCCGTCAACAAAAAGGAGAAAGTAGCTTCCACAAGAGGCCAAGCAATACCCTCACAACTAGGAGCACAAAGAGAGAAAATAAAAGAAAAGCTGTATACAAGCTTCCAGGAGAAGAAAAGAAGTTCTTTTGGAACTGTACTACTGGCATTTGAACTTCATTATCCATAATGACTCTTGCTGGCCCTGCAGCTGAGGTTGCATCTTCCTGCAGAAACAGTTTGGATGGCAGAATCTCACCAACCCTCAAAGCAACAGCAGGCAGGATGAACCTTACATAGGCATGGAGTGTAACGGAGTTGTAAGTTGGGGGGGACTTTGAGGCATCTTTTAGTTGTCCTTCTGCCCCAGAGCTCCCTTGCTACCTTGATCTAGCTGCCAGAGATCACATTCACAAGAGCACTTAGATGCTGAGCTGATACTTTACAGATCTACATTTAAATAACCAAAATTTAAATTCTGCCCATGCAGCTTTGCAGATATCTGAATTCCTTGTGTGCCTAAGCTTCCCCTGTGAGGCTCCATAAATTCTTGTATCACTGTGTCTACCTTGAAAACACTGAGCTGCTCACATTCTGTTTCATATTTCCAACAAAATATTGAGATTTGCCTTAATTCTTACAAAAATATATGTCTGCAGATGCGCCTTCTCAGGTCCCATCTTGCACATTTCATTTTTTTTTTTATGTAATTAGGAAGCAGGTGTAGCACATATTTTACACTGTGACTTGATTTTTTGAGAAGTCATCTGCTTTATCAGGTGTCCTAGCTCAGATCCTTTCTCCGCCTGAGGAGATGTGAGTACATACCATAAGAGATGCCTCTGAGATCTGAATTTCAGGATCTTCTGGGATGGAGTTTTTCAAATCTGTTGCTGAATCTGTTACTGTCTGCAGGAGGTTATTAAGTATTCATTGTGGCAGAGAGAAGGAATATGAGGATGACTCTTTTGCCATGATCACAGCACTCACACATGAGATGCAGGTCTTACTACCTACCCATTTTATTTTTTTTGGAAGCAGAATACATTCCATTGCTATTTCATTATTCACCAGACTTATATAGAAGATGAAAGTTCAAGTTGCCTAAGGAAGAAGAGGTATTTGAATCCAGGTTCTTGGATCTTAGTTGAGTACACTAATTAGCTAAGAAGAGATCCCTCTCCTACTATAGATATAAAAAGTCAGGAGAGCATTCATGTTTACAATGAAAACCTGAGCAGAGACAAATACACTAGCTTTAAGCTCCAAAGAGACACAACATTTAATATGCCCCTTTCTCCTTGGTATTTCCTCTTGACTAGCCTAGATAGTCTCTTTGTTTCAGCCTCGATTATGTCAATCATTCTCAGACATCAGGCTTTCTCCCCAGGCATTGTACATATAGCCTAGGTACTGAAACTGGGGCTGTGAATACAGCTCAGAGCGAAGTTAAGCATGTTCATAGTTAAGCCCAGCAATGCTGAGCCAGGGTCTCTCCTAAATCAAGACTTCATAAAACTAATGGGCTAGTAAGGCTGCGTTGGTCAAATGTGTGTTGCACTACATAAGGATACATTAAGGATGCCACTTTTTTCCCCAACGTTTTCAAGACAATACACAAGGGGTATTTTGTTCAGTTCCTCAAGTTCCGCCAGTCAAGGTGGTGCTGCTCACCTCATGGAGGAGCATTGAGATACAGCAGTCAGCAGAAGCTAGCTTGGAAAGTCACTGATGGGAGTCTGACTTCTTTCTCTTGCTGCACCTTATAAAATACAGACTGTTAATGTTCCTTGTGGCTTCTAGGGCAGTTGCTGATGTAAATCACAAAAGCTACACCTACCTTAGAGAATCCGTGCTGACTTATACTAGCTTATAAGCATGTAGTCCTTGCCCTGTAATGCAGCATAACCCTTTTGGAAAATTAAACTTTTAAAAGATTCCATCAGTTCTGCTTTTTTGCCGCCAATGTAAGTTCCAGTGGCATGAAGCCAATGTAAACACCAAGGCCATGACTTGCAGTTAAGCAACAGAAAATGCTGTTAACAGTGCTACTGTAGGACGAGGTCTGAAATGAAGCAGGCAAGAATTTTCTGTCACATATCACTGCTAATATCATACAGGAAGGTCAGCTATGCAGAGAATTTCCTGCCTTTCAGTCTAGAAAGTCAATAATGACAGCAGTGAACGTTCATAGGGGGAGTTTTATGATTAAATCCTCAGGACAGCAGAAAAAGATGTCTCCAGTAAATATAGCCATGAAATGTTAAATCCAAAACAAAATAAAACCAGGGCTTGACAATACGAAACCAATAACTGATTCCATCTCTGGAGCAGAGAAACATCAAATGATAAACATAAGCTTATATAACAAATTGTTACCAAGAACAGCCAGACAATAGCTTTCTACAGATTTTATGTTTTACTTTAGAATAGGATCCTAGATTCATCAGTTTGTTGAAATCATGGAAGGAAATTGTCCTGGGGTGAAGAGGGAGGCAAAGGCTCTAGCTAATAATTATAAAACTGAGAGATTAGAGACACGGTAAAGATGGATTATGTGGTGATAGCATTAGAGGTGGGGTGTAATGCAGTGGCATTACGTAAAGAGTCAGCCAGGAATGGGATGAGGCTGGATCATACAAAGAGGATGACAGAAGAGGGGTGGGATTAAGAATGAGCGCCAGATGCGGATGAGGTTATGGCATCAGCATACGGGCACAGGAACTGATCAGAGCTGGGATCTTTGTTAAAAGGCATGAGATAAAACTTGAGTCAATTGGAAGCACAGCATGGAAGTTAGATCCCACTTGTTTCTGCTCTGAAAACTTCCGCCTGTTTCTTCTGCCAGTTATCACACTGACATTCCCACTTGCTTAGTCCAGTGTAGCGCTGGTGGGCCTCATCAGGGGAGTGAGGGTGATTTAAAAGAGTGAGATGAGAGGACAGCTCAACCCATTCCCTCCAGATGGAAGCAGAAGAGTGGTCCAGCTCTTCCTTTCTCCTTGAGCAGCCACGTGGGCAAAGCGATGAGAGATGAAACAGGTGACCTGCAAAGCAAAGTCTGAACCTTAAGACACCCTAGTCTGTAGACTGAACGTTCCCCACCCCATCAAGCTTTTTTACATTGAGAAATCACAAAGCTATTGCATTTTTGCTGCAAAATGAAATCTTGCTAGTTCCTAGTTGCCTAAATAAGCCCCTTAAACCAGTTTGCAGGTAGGGAGGATGCAGGGAGACAAAACATCCTCAAAAAGTTCTCAGTGCCTCAGATCCACTGAGAGTGTGCAGATCTTCACAGATGCAAGAGTTACTTTTCCATGCTACCAGTATGCTTGGCTGTCAGACCTCCAGAGAAACAATTCATCATTCTCTGAAGCAGTAAAGTTTTCAAATATGAAACCAACTTTGTGGCAAAGGTCTTCAAAAGGAATTCAAGGACCCTTCCATTTCTTTCTCTGTGTGATGATGGCTTCGGGCAAAAAAATAACTTTGAGTAAACCATTGACTTTTCTCTGCCTCACTTCCCTGTGTGCAGAAAAGGGAAGACAATGCTGCCTTTGTTCCTCACCTGTTCATCTATTTAGACTGTAAATTCTTTTGGCCAGAGACTGTCTGTTCCATACCAAGCACACAGGAGCCTTCACCTCTGCTGAGGCCCTGGTTCAATCAATCCACCACACTGTGCCTCTGATTGTACTGAGCCACAAAGACAAGGGAAGAGAGAAAGGAATTTTCCCTTTTTCTTATTCAAACAGGTCACATCCTTATTCATTCCCGAATGACCTAACCAACAGACATATTTAGCATACAGATTTGTTTAGCAGCCTTAGGGGATGAAAAAATGACCAGCTTCTCCAAGTTTAAAATCAAGACATCTGTTTTAGTGGTGGGAGGGTGTGAGGACACCCAAGAGCGGCAGCAGATACCAGATCCTCACTTCTCCATGCCTTTCCTCAACTCCCTTTTGTGAAACAGCAACTTGGTCATAATGATAAGAGCTGAGACACACAGTTTTACAGACTGCACAGAAAACAACACCGAGGTTGGAGGGGAAAAGGAGGTCAGAACCAAATAAATCTCCTAGGCTTCGCAGACTAAAGTAGCACTCAATACTCTGAACATATGAAGTGTTGGATGATTGTTCAAGACAACTTTTCCCACTTGTGAACCAGGATTTTTCTTGATAAACAGCTGTAAAGCGATTAGCATCTTAAAGCCCTAGACTGTATCTTAGGCTTCAGGAAGAGAGACAGCTCATTGATTTAACAACTCACGCTTACAGCTAAAATCTGTCCAGGATGGCAGATGCATTCAAGGACAAAGGAGCAAAGGTGAGTGTAAACCATGGGTAATGCCCTGGATTCAAAAGAACACCCACAGCTACTTTAAACCATTGCGGTTTTCAAGAGACTTTCTTCCCAGCTGTGATCCCTCTCTCCGTGCTCAAGCTCACAGGGCATCCTCTCACCTTGTGTGTACATACGTGGCAGGGCAGAGGTAGATGCAAACTTCCCTGCCGTCCTGCCAGGCTCGAGGATCTGCCTGTTGCTGGGGTATGTCCTCATTCCCAGCAGGCTGCAGCCACCCAGTGCCACGTTGCTTGACAACCTAAAGCACTACAGTGTGGTGATGAAACTGGCCCAGCGCCTTTATAAAACTGTTTTCAATAGTGCCAGTTTCCTAAAACAAACTAAAGAAAACCAAACAATCAGATTGTGAGAGTAAATAATAGGCACACAATAGAGTTCCTTCTCCTCCAGAAAAATAATGGATGCATACAGCAGGCTATTCCCCTGCTGGAGATGTCCACAACCTCTCAAGTTAATGTATATTCCAGCTAATGGGAATTGTAATCATTGGCAGCAGGCCCACATTTAGCTCAGTACCAGCCCTAGCACAAGGGAGGCATTCAGAAGCAGCTCACATCCCAGGGCAGAAGAAATGAGCTGCCAGTTGTGTCAGACATGTTCCCTCAGGGGAAAATCTAGCTTGTGGTGCTGCTGCCTGCTACATTTCTCTGGCCCCTTACAGAAGAGGCTGCTTCTCTTGTGCCTAGCACCCACAAACCACCAGAATTAATAGCGTAGTGTTCTTATTATCTGCCAAGATTTCATGATTGTGTATGGCACAGTGCATGGGTGACAACAGAACCGAATTACCTTTCTCATTGCTGAGAAGGGTGTGGGCTGGTTTCTTTCTGAAGTGGTCTCGCTTTCTTCCTTCCTCAGCTTGGCGCAAAAGCTTGAAAGCAAATGTAATGGAAAAACCAGCAAATTCTCACCTCCTTTTTTTTTCCTTGAAGAACTATACATATAAGTGTATATGCATGTGTGTGTGTATTCATATGGAGGGAGAGAGTGCACTGCTTAGAGCAGTTCCCTCAGTGAGAGGGGAAGATGTCTTTCATACCTGGCAAAGCATGGTAGTACGGAATCACTTGCATTGCAGCGACCTTACCTCTCTGATGCTTGCGCTTGTCATCCGTCAGAAGCTGTATCAGCTGCTCCTCACATCCTGGGCTGTGCTATCTAGTGACAAAAGACCCAGAGAAAAGTCTCATTAGCTCCAGACTTGCACCAAACCTGCAGTGAACTAATGATAATGGTCACAGTGAGAGAGACCTAGCTTTTATCTGTAAACTGAACAGTTCCCTATTGCTAAGTTGCTTTAGTTCAGAGGAGTTTGAACCCTTACCATTGTTTCCAACTTTTTGTGTAGTACACAATAGAAAAAACTGTAATGAAGGCCACACCGACCCCATTTCTTTTACATCACCTGTGGCTAAAACAAGAGACTGTCTCCCTTTTCTAAATGGTAAAATCAATGAGATTCAGGTAATCTAGAGGTGGTAGGGAACTGTATGATGAGTAAGTTTCTTCTTGGAAAACATCAGTTAAATGAAACTGGAATTTTCCAAGGTATGGGAAAATGTGTGTACCAATTCTGGGAGGAAACGATTCTCAGCCCCAGAGGGAACTCTTGGTCAAACTTAAGAGAGCACTCAGTCCTCAGTGGATGAATGAAATCTTACAGTGCATTGCTACAAGGTATGGAAAACTTGTATTCAAGTCCTTTTAACTCTCACATCTGAGACAAGAGCCTTATCTGTCTATTGACTACACAAGGAGAGAGTCCTTCAGGGTCCTCCATTGTAAGCACTCCATTTCCTTCAAGCAAACCCATATTAACTGAGGCAGGGATCCCAACTTGGCTCCTCCACATCCCATGACAATGTTATAACCCTAGCTAAAGCCTTCCTCACTCTTCTTCGTAACAATTAATTACTTACACAAAGTGAAATAACTTTAAAAAAAGAAGATGAGTGAAGTCAAACCTCTGCCTTTCTCTGAAAGGTGTTGGATTTGTCTTAACACAGAAAGAACATTTTTGACAATGGAAAAAACTTTTGCAGGGCAGGAAGCCTGGTTTCCACTCAGTATTTATGGTGCCTCTGTAATAGGAGATATGATAAGCAGAACTAGGCTTAATAAACCTCATTAAATGAGGTATGAGTACTAAAATCCAAACCAAGAATGGCTTGGATTTAGTACTTCTTTCAGTTGAGCTCACAAAGTTCAAAAGGATTATGTAAACAGTTAAAGAAATGCCTCCAGTTTGGCTTCTCTTGGAGCCAAATCATTATGTCAGGCTCCACAGAAAGCAGTGGTAGGGTTTTATCTACAGATACAGGTTTTATGAATAACCTCTTTGGAGAAACATGCAAATGCCTAATGCAAAACGAGATGCCTATCTATCTGTCTCTCTCTCATACATCTGTGTTCACATGGCTGTGACATCCTGTCTTAAACCAGGCTTCAGATATTATGTTTCATCAAGCAGAATTTATGTCTCTCATACTGTGGATCTGCCTGGAAGAGCTCAACATCAAGAGGGTGCATCGGTATTGCTATCTAGAGTGCAGGAAAGACTAATCCATCTGGCCTGCAGGCTGCAAGAAGGTAGGTGCCATCAACAGAGCCAGAGGAAGGTATGATGGGAGCTGGGAAAAACCACACCAGACCCATGTGACTGTTTGTACTAGGTGCCCAGTTGTAGGAGCCCACAGTAGGACAGCTATGCAACTCTACTGGTGTGGTCAGATTAACCGTTGCAGCAGAGGCTGCAAAGCTCTTACAGTGCTCTCATGTAGAAATGAGGTGGTCAGGAGAGCGTGCAGAGGTGTAATGGGAGACAAGGAATAACCCCACTGGTGCAGTGCTGCAGGGCAGACAGTAAAAAGAAGAGAGCACAGGAGGAGCAACGTGGAAGAGGTAACATCCTGACAAATGCATGTGCAGTCGTAGCGTGGAAGCAAAGGTTTGACCCAAAATGCAGAGCATGGCTGGAGATGAGAAAAAAAAAAAAATACAGAAGATCCTTTTTAGCAGAACGTTCTGAGGATTTAGTCACAACGTGACTGGGGAGCTTTATAGCCTCAGGATACTGGGAATTCCCAGCCTGATGTTTCCACTGATTATTACAAGAGCTGATTTACCGAGGAGCTTATTGGGCCATGAAGATCCCCATCCCTCCTAGACACCAGGAGAAGACTGTGCTTCATGTTGGGGCATGAGGACAGGCTCCTCTGCTCCAGCCAGCATGGCTTCATTCACTCCTATAGCCGCCTTACAACTCTGGGCCCCTAAATGGTCTGTCTTCCTGGCCATTTCACTGGTCAGGCTGGTGCAGCTGTGAACAACTTGGCCTCACTGGTCTGGAGCTGGTTGCTCTCCAGGACAGATCTCATGCCTTGTGCGAACAAGAGGATGCAGGGCCGGTTGGGTATGGAAGGCACGTGCAATAAATTTTATCTGAAAAAAGCTGGGCACAACTACAGTGATAACAACAGTGTTGTGCACAGTGTGTGCCAGCAGGTGGTTTAGGAACCAAACAGCACTTGAAAAGAAGGGTAGGAAAAAATGTCCAGACACAGTCCTCTTCAGACCACTTCTATGCCCCCAGTGAATGTAGAGTCTGGATCACTATTAAAGTCATTATTAGGTAACACCCTTTTGTGATCTGTATAACTTCTTGATCATTAAACTAAAACAAGAGGACCAGATGCCTGGAGTGTTCCAAAATTATGTACAATTCCCTTCTAAGAGGTCCCTCTGTCTGCTCACATAATTCTGGCCATTGCAAGCATAACTGATAGAAAAGTAAAATGTGACCTTGTACCTTTAAGAGCTGGATCTAAGGGTTATGCCACATTTCCGTCAAAATGGGAGAATAAGGGAAGGAAACAGATTATGCTGAAGCAGATGCTGGTTAGTATCAAAGTGAGATTAAATGTGAACATTAGCAAACTGGGGAAGCAGGAAAAAAAAAGGAATTTAACATAATCCTTTTTGAAATTATAAACTAAAGATGGTTGATCCTTTCTCTTCTCCCCCTCTCTCTCTCTCTCTTTCAACCACTATCTTCCTTTTTTATTTTTATTTTGACAGTAAGCCTAATGGAAACCACCAACAGCTGAGCTAAGTCTCTGAAACATTGGACAGCAAAGGGAAAAGATGAAGGCAGCTTTGCAGATTTTGTAGGTTACTGCCTCTGTGACAATAACCCCTTTTATTCCCTCCACCCCCTCCCTCTGGGGATGTGCACGTCCTGCTGTCTTTACTTGGAAAGCAGAAAGAAACTTAACAGATAAATGGGTTCAAGCATGTGTCCCAGGGAGATAATAGCTCTGACGTTATTCTAATTTTCTCCTAGTAAACTAGGGCTTGGTCCTAAAACACCCTCTTAGGCGAGGGCCCGTACGTATGTCAGGAGTCCCATTTTAATCACAGAATAATATTTGCAACAGAGCTGTTAGGTCATTATGGGCAGCTGAATGGGCAGGAACTTTATATTTGGTGTCTGATTGCCAGAAAGGAGACAGGACATTCGGACGCTGAAGCAGAGACAGCTTCCCCCAGTGTGTTGACCCACTAGCAGCCACAAAGTGGGGAGGATTTACATTCTCTCCAGCAGCCACGGTTGCGCTACCTGTTGTTCTTACCTCTCTCTACCTCCATGTTCCACAATCTCCTCTTACAGTGACCCAGTGTCTTGCTTCCTCCTGGTATCAGCCCCTGGATAGGGGGAATGGCAGGAACAGGGGAGACCTGGGAGCCAAGTGCTACATGCCAAGTTTGTGGCTTTGAACAATTTACCTGTGGTTGTTTACCCTGCCTCCCTCGTTGTCGAAATGATCTCATTAGTTTACTGCTAATTATAATATCCACAAATGCCTACACTCTGTGGTTCCCTGTGGCTTGCTAAATAGTCTGCTGAGGCATTACTGAATTCCAGGAGAGGCAGAGAAGACGTACATGCCAATGCCTTCCCAATGCTCGCTCTGTCTCCCACGTGCACACACATCACCACAGAGGAAGTGTCTGACCCCATTGGCAGAAAAAGGTAACCAAAATATCCAAGACCCCACCCAAGGCGACTGAAGTAATTAGGAAGACGCCCAACGGGCTCTTTTTCAGGCTCGTAATGTGCACATACTTTTAAAATTAGTGTTCATCATTGTGACAGGGAGAGGAAAAACGTGTTTTATTTAGCTTGAGGCTGTGTCTTAGGCTGAATCTTTCTGCACAGTTAAAGCAGGTCTTATGTGGAGCAGCCTCTGACCTGGATTAGGGGATTTCTATGTCTAGTGGTCATACCCTGGGATCTGCCTGGGCTTGGGCTGGCATCCCTCCTCTTTGCTCTGAGGGGACAGACCAATCTATATGAGTGCAGAAGGACATCTGCAGCCTTTTCCAGCAGTTCACTTTCCACTCCCGTCCCCACAAAGAGCAGAATAGTTTACCTGCAATTCCTGACACCTGTAGTAGGCTAACAGAGAATTGCACACCCAGGGGTCAAAACAAACTTCTCAGCGTTTGCTGTGTCCTCATACACCATGGCCCATCTCTGATGGTGCAACTGAGGTATACAATGGTGGAAGCAGAGGTGTAACCCTTCAGTAGCAGAAACAGTCTGGGACAGAGAGAAGCTCTCTGAAGGAACTAGCTGTGCATAGGTGTTCTGCAGACTCAGTAATACCTGGAAAGGGAACACACGGCACGTGTTCCCGCTGTCACCGCAGTCGGTCATCTGGGACACCACAGGAAAGAGTTCCACTGTGGTTTGGAGGCCCCTTTTTTAAAACGACGAAAGTTGTATTTACGCAAGGAAAGAAAACACATTTCTTCCTCCCACACAGAAATTAAATTTTCAGGATCTCAAACTTGGTCTGAAAGCTATGAATCTTATTTAAATGAACTGTTTGTTCTTAATGAGGGAGAATTCCATAGATTTTTTATTTCTGTTAATTAGCAGTTTGTGGTGAGAAAATTAGACCATTGATGCTTGGTGTCTGCGCTAGATAGGAAGGTATGTTGATGTTTGATATGAATTGCACTTGGCTTAAATTATCTTGAGAAAATTAATGTCACGTTCTTTAGAGCCTTATAAACATTAGCCTGGGCCTGGATCTATTTCTATGTAGATGGTTATAAAGGCATGTTCAAAGACATGACAAGGAAAACATCTCTGTAGTACATTTGGGAGGTCTATTTTTAAGCCAGCTGTTAATTTATTTTTATTTTTTTTTTACATAAATATTTATTCCTGTGTTTAAAATGCCTTGTCCCACAATTGCAGGCAAAGGATTCCTGTTTTCTGAAAGAAAAATTTCAACATATGACTGATTGCAAGACTAAAATTCTGCCTACAGGGTGACAGCCCTTCTAACAGTCTCTGTAAACACACGAGGGCTACATATAATCAGAAAAAAAGAAAATATTTGCTGAGTACAGATCAATATTTGGAGAAGCAATGAAAAGGTTAAAATATAAGAAATTAACATACATTGTGAAAAAATTGTAAAAGCAAATCTCAAATTGTGTTTTCGAAAGAAAATAGTGCAACTCAAGTGGGCAAGCACTGCACTAGGAAAATGTTTCCTGAATGCCTCACTAGGAAGAATGGCTGCTACCAAAAAAGGGTGAAATGTTGCTGTTGCTGCCTGAGTACCACCTGCTTCTAAGAGTTCAGGTCTGACCTTGGTCAGTAGAGACCTGAATCTTGTGACAGCAGAGGAGGAGGAAACCTCACCCAGGAACCCACAGCCTTTGCAACTTCTTCCTCTCCCTCCTAGAGCTTGTGCTGTCTGTATCCGAGGAATGATATGGGGCATGGGACTGGACCTTGCCCACAGGTGGGCAGACCTCCCAGTTGGCCCTGGGGCCTGCCCCGTGGCCATGAGTCTGTGGCTGCTCCTGTCTCCACCAACTCAGCACAGGGCTGAGGGCCATGGACCGCTGGACAGCTGGGGCTGGTCAACGAAGTCTCCGCAGTGCCAGAAAGAGATCTGCTTTCCAATTACCCAAAAATGGAGAAAAAAAATCGTTAATATCTTGTTCACTTTTTTTCTGAAATTTTCAAAGCCTGCTGAAATTGAAGAAAGAGGCTGGACTTTGAATTTAAGTACAGATGATAAGGCTGAGGTTCACATCTCATTTGAATGATGCATTTCCCAGCTTCTGATAGTGCTGGGACTCCCTCAAAGTTTGTTTCAGCTTTTGCCCCAAGACTTTTTCTATCTTTTTCTTGAAATAGGAGGAACGAGTTTAGTTTCTCCTGTTTCAAAGTTTAAGTAAGCTTTAAGACATCTGTTTGAAGCCACAGGGAAAGAAAAAAGAGCAAAGAAGAAAAGCTATTTGAATTATTCTTTTGGACACCACCATAAGCACGCTTTCTGAAAAGACAAAAAAACTTTACAGATAGTATCTCTAATAAATACCATAATTAAAATGTGAAATGACTTAATCTGAAATACTTTCTCAGTCATGAAATGTGATCTATATTCTGGACATTTGAACCACAGAAAATCTGTTGTTCTAAATTTGCAGATTTGTACGATTTCTTTTATAAACATTTAAAGGAGACAAGAAATTACCCTACATTCCTAGTGGTCAGATGAAAACAGGAAAAAAAGAAGTGTGGATTTGGCTATAGATGAGACTCGTTAAGGCTTTTGAAGCTTTAGTGTGTTCTGAAATAAAAGGAAATAATAAACATCATCTAAAAACTAGCTAAAAAGTAAGTAATTACAAAGAAAACTAAACTTTAAATAATACTGACGTGTTTCCATTCTTAATTGACCAGCATTGTGTTTCCAGCTGACTCATGACACTTTGCAGTTGGATCAAACATACCCCTTGCTGCAACGCTAAATATTCTAGGATGCCCTCTATACTATTTTGCAACCAAGTATTGGGTGTTCTAGGTATAGCCTGCTGTATGAAATGTCGGTGTGCAAACGCTCGTAACACATCCGCACAACATTACTGCTGTATTCCTCCTGCTGTATCTCTCCACAGAGGCTGACAAACTACTGAGTGGCAGGAGAAGACAGCTTTGGATGGGAAACAGAACTGAAAGTGTTACAACGGCCATCTTTATGCTGGAATTTAATCATTCTACCAAAACATCAAAAGGAACTGTGAAAGTCACGAAAATCAAGCTATGGCAAAGCACCAGTCACAAATGTGGATCCAGTAATCTCCATGTTTGCTCCATTGAGCAAAGATGTGGTTGACTTACACTTTTGGGAAGCAGTCCTATCTCGGTAAAATTATGCAAATTTATGGTGAATTTGCCAAGTCTCTTCTAAATTTGTTCCAAAGTTCATTGTCCTCATTGTTACAGCTGCCCTGTACATTGTCCAGGTAACTAGAACTTCTTGCCAAAATGAAGCATCACTAAAGATAACAGGAACGTATCATCTACCAAAATATCTCTAGCAATATTGAATGTCATACAACCCAAACAGGTGTCACCATGAAAAAGCTTTCAACCTTTCTGAAAATGAGGCAAAATACTATTTAACTGGAACTTAAATAGGCCGATGGATGTTAATTTGAAAAAAAAAGTCTGAAGAGATCAGGATGCAGGGCATAATCATATGAGCAGGTAAGGTACTCTTCAGAGTGGTACAGTGAATGGATGAGCTTAATACCACAAAACCTGCTGAGTTCACAGGAATTCGTACTCTGTGCCTTTGGCTCTGCCACTGCATATGAATAATATCTTACACCAGCTTTGTACTGTTTTTATGGCTATGCAAAGCAAACCAAGTCTTAACCACAACTACTGTACTTTCAGATGGTGCAGCTGAGATTAATTGACATCATAAAACTGTCTCATTGTCAAGACTGCAGTGCTTTAATCTGAAGCCACACAGGCAAGAATGAAATGATAAACAATGACTTACTTTTTTAGAAAGACCATTCTCACTTTTGTCCATTATCTTTAACCCAAGATTGCTAAAGTTTTCTAGAAAACGGACGTCTAAATGAAGACTCCCAGGGCTGTTCCAGGAAGCAACTCTTATGGGGTTTGTCTTAATCGCAAGCTCCCGTAGATGTGCAAAAGGTTGAATTCATGTTGGTTTATTGGATGATTTAGCTGTGGAATGTGTAAATGTCTGCTTTGATCGCTGACCCAAATACAGGCAAATTAGAAGTAGAAATGGTTCAGTACAGAAATGTCAGCAAGCATTGCACTTGGTGCTCTTAACCTTTCCACATACACTGTTTAATTAGTAAATGCTTTATATTTAATCTCTCAAGTTGATTAACTCTTCTTATAATTAGGTAACATATACACCAAAAAAAGCCTGCATTTTGTTTTTACTTATTGCATTGTAATTACTAAGGCAATTTAAGCAGAGAGATAATTTACCATGTGTTTATGGTATACTAGGACTTTTGTGGCAATTATAATTTGTGTTTTGCAATAAGTAAAAAGTAAAAAGTTTAACTGAAAGCCAAAAAATTTGCTAAGGAAACTTAGTAGCAATCTATTCTCAGTGAAGAAAGTGTAGATTTAACACAGATTTGGGGAAGAATAGTTATTTTATGGCAATAGAGGTTCTGGACTGGGACCATAGAGGTGACATTACCCTACCTTTAATACATCGTTATCCTGGGACTCTCCAGCAAGACAGGATGAATACAGCCACAGGATAGAGCTATGACCACTATGGAAAACCACCTCGGCCTGCACATCTTGACAGCAGATTGAGAGAGGTGATTCTCCCCCTCTACTCTGCTCTCGTGAGACCCCACCTGGAGTACTGCATCCAGCGCTCGAGTCCTCAGCACAGGAAGGACATGGACCTGTTGGAGCGGGTCCAGAGGAAGGCCAAGAAGATTATCAGAACACCTCTCCTATGAGGACAGGCTGAGAGAGTTGGGATTGTTCAGCCTGGAGAAGAGAAGGCTCTGGGAAGACCTTATAGTGGCCTTCCAGTACCTAAAGGGGGCTTACAGGAAAGCTGGGGAGGGGCTGTTTGCAAGGGTATGTAGCGATAGGATGAGGGGCAATGGCTTTAAACTAGAGCAGGGTAGGTTTAGATTAGATATTAGGGAGAAGTTCTTTACAATGAGGGTGATGAGACACTAGAACAGATTGCCCAGGGTGGTGGTAGTGCCCCCTCCCTGGACATATTCAAGGCCAGGCTTGATGGGGCTCTGAGCAACCTGGTCTAGTTAAAGGTGTCCCTGCTTACTGCAGGGGGGTCGGACTAGATGACCTTGAAAGGTCCCTTCCAACCCAACACATTCTATGATTCTATGATCTGCAGGTATGCTAGAGCATGGAAAAGGTGGCATACTGATAGGTAAGAGGAGGACAAGGATTCATCCTTTTGTGCCTCCATTGAACAGATGCTCCAATATTGATTTACAGAATCACAGAATCACAGAATGGTGCAGGTTGGAAGGTACCTTAAAGATAATCTAGTTCCAATCCCCCTTCCATGGGCAGGGACACCTCCCACTAGACCAGGCTGCTCAAAGCCTCGTCCAGCCTGGCCTTAAACACTTCCAGGGATGGGTCATCCACAACTTCCCTGGGCAAACTGTTCCAGTGCCTCACCGCCCTTACCGTAAAGAATTTCTTCCTGATATCCAATCTAAATCTACCCTCTTTCAGTTTGAGGCCGTTACCCCGTGCCCTATCATTACACTCCCTGATAAAGAGTCCCTCCCCATCCTTCCTGTAGGCCCCTTTAGGTACTGGAAGGCCGCTATAAGGTCTCCCCCGAGCCTTCTCTTCTCCAGGCTGAACAACCCCAATTCTCTCAGCCTGTCCTCATAGCAGAGGTTCTCCAGCCCTCTGATCATCTTTGTGGCCCTCCGCTGGACCCGTTCCAACAGGTCCATGTACTTCTTGTGTTGAGGACTCCAGAGCTGGATGCAGTACTCCAGGTGGGGTCTCATGCGAGCAGAGTAGAGGCATCATAAGCATCATTGTGACATCATAAGCATCATTGTGAAACTGTATTATTACTGCCTTTGAGGGTCTGAAATACTTTGTAAGCAGCAGTAAACCTGCCTGTGTGAAAAATGAGATGGTTCACTTCTGAGCTAGGAAAAAGGGACATTATGTTGATGAGAAGAGCTTTTCTTATGCTAGGCTGAAGACCAAGCCTCATATTTTGCTTTCCATTTGTTAGTTCATTCTTCCTGGTGAGTACTGGCACTTTGATGCAGTTCCCAGTAAAGGAAACATCACTTAGGGGCCAAAGAATGGCTGAAAAGAAATTTTAAAGTTAGGGACTCATTATGTTCTTTGGTTTCCCAGCAAGGGGAGGTTGTGTCAGGATCCAGAGACACAGTCACCCCTGCATGGAACAGCTTGACTGGACAGCATCCTAGGGGACAATATTGTTTTGGATCAAATGGCCTCCCCAGTGGCTGAATGACACCTTTCAAACCACATATATAATTTCACTTTCCTTCCAAGGTGCTTTTTGTTTTTCCCTTTTACGAGGTCTACTGCAGCAGATGTTTCTTGGTGCCAGCTCCGATAGTTATATCTGAGATGTTTAATGCCTTCCCCTAATCCACAAGCTGCCAGAGTCTAATGTTCTCATGAGAATCCAGCATCCCTTACTGTGAAAATAAAACATAATCAATTCACACCATTTCTGCAGTCTTCGTGGTAGTATAAAGAAGCCTGAATTACCAGCCTTCAACACAAATAGGAAATCTCCAGTTTCGATGGTTTGAAAGAAAAACATGAGATGCGTTGTTCTGCATTAGCAGAAGAGTAGCTAGCAAGTAGAGGGAAGTGGTTATTTCCTTCTCAGTACCAGTGTGGCCACAGCTAATGTGTGTCCAATTTCAGGGCATGCCAGTACAAGAGAAAGCAGCAAACTGCAGAGAATCCAAAGGAGATCCAGGGGGCTGAAGGACATGAGATATGAGGAAAGGCTGGTGAAATTGGTCTACTTCCACCTGGGTAAGAGAAACCTAAATGGGGATCTAGAGAAACCTAAATGGTTTCTAAAGCCCCCAGAAGGAGGTTATGAGGAAGATGGAGCCAACCTCTTAGACATGCTCAGTGAGAGGCCACAAAACAGCCACAGACACAAATTGCAGCAAAGGAAATTCCGGTAGGAAATGAGGAAAAAGATTTTCTCCCAAGGATTGCGCAGTACTGGAAGAGCTGCAGAGAAGAGCTGGGAAACTCCATTTGTGGTGATATTTAAAACTTTAAAAATAAGGCCTTGGGGTCAGCTTTGAAGGTATCCCTGTTTTTAACAAGAGATCGGACTAGAAGGTCTCCCAAGGTTCCTTCCAGCCTGAATTTTTTCATGATTCTACAACCTCATTTTTTTAGGCAAGGGATGTGGAAACACCCAACTTAGAGTGTCTAAACTGTCAGGTTACACATCAATTTTTCTGACTTTTTAGCTGCTGATATACTTGGTAAATCTTTTGATTGTACACACTTTTGTATTATAGAGGAATCACATGAGCACAAAGAAGAACAAATGACTGCATTTCCTAGGTAAATACTTCCTGCATGGGAAATGCCCCTTTTATCAAAATACACCTTGAATAACTAATGATTGACATTATGTTTCTGAGAAGGATCCTTGTGAAGCGTGGGAAATAGCCACAAACACAGGAAATCTCGTGAGCTCTTTAAAGGCACTCTCGTCATGACAGTGCATGACAGCGTTCATAAGGCGATGGTAAGCACAAATTTTTTAATAATTTTCCACACAGTAAATCAGTTGTTTTTAATTAAAATCATTCCTAGAGTAACTGTGCTGTGTAGGACTATTACATGACAGCAAACCTTTACTGTCCCTTCCAACCACTCGGCAGATGGGGTTTTTTTATGGCACAAACTGGCCTTAGTGTTTCATGTCAGGGATGGCTGACTTTTAGTGATAGCAGTAATTGCTGAACACAAAGGGGTGAAGAGCATTGTCAGGGCTCTCAGACTGTAACGGGAGTAGGTTATAACAAAGCATTAAGTGTGGACCCTCCTAGGGGTTGTCTCAGATGCCACGGAATTGGACAGAAATCCAGGATGTAATAGCCAGTTTCAAGTGAGGCCATTTTCTCCCTATAGTCCTTCAGTGTTCCAAGATTATTTTTGTTGCCTACCACATACGGTCATGTTGATAGCCTAACATTTCTTTTACAGTGATGTAAACGAAGCATCATAAATGCAGAAACAAAAAGAGAATGTTCCCAGAATGACACAGTTGGTAGCCTAGGATTAAAGTGATTTATTTCTTTTTAAATCAGAGGGTTTGCTTGGTTTCATATCACCTTGAATCACAGCAGGGCTAAGTATTTCCTGCATCATAATCCCGAGCGCAAATTACGCAGTATCAATAGCTGTGTCAGTCCAACAGTTCACTCCAGGCCGAAATGAAGGGAGGACCAACTCCTGCTACCACTGCTTCTGAGTGAGTGACTTTGCTGCCCTTCTTCCACAACTTTGGCACCCTTTGCTGAGCCAAATGAGGTCTCTGGTCCTCTGCATCGCCAGCAGGCATGCAAACCTGGTGTGGCCTGGGGTTGAAAGTTTGCAACTGAGACTGGGGGCTGCATCTTAGGAGGCAGGGGAAAAGAAGGGAGAGCTTCCCATCTCAGTAGTAGGAAGTCATTATATCATCTGAAGCTTTAAGTGTAATTTTGTCCTCAAAACCACTCTTATTTTAGCCTGTAAACCATTTGTTGAAAACCATTTTATTGCTTCTTGAAGTGATTCAAATCCCTAGATGATGCTGTCTTAAAAAGCTATCTTAGTGGGAAAATTTTTCTGACACAAACTCCACAACAAATTTAGAACAAAACACAGGCGCAGTATGGCAAATAATCTGAAAATGATGTTCTTGTGACAGGGAAGTGGCTATTTGTCTTTCACTATTGTAGTGTCTTCTCCAGTTCTCCCTCCTTTCTGTCATTTAATGGAAGGCAGCTACCACTGCCCCAGGCTTGCTGTTTTCATATTTGATGTGGTAGAATGAAAAAAACATGATTCAAAACAAAATATATTTTTTGTGTGGTTGGTCTGTTTTGTAAAATACTCATTTTTTTCCCCTCTTTTAAGACTCATCTTCATTCCAGGTCTGTTTCTGCTCCCAGATCGTAACTTTCACAGGCGTAGTTTACTGATCATTTTAAAGACCCTTTTATTAAGGAAAAATATAACAGGAAAAAAAGATCGGTATATAAAGAGCATAAATAAAAGATATATTTTTCCTTATATATAGGTGCCACTGAAAGGAACAGTGATGGTGAATGTGGTAGTAAATGTTTTCAGGAGGAAAGGTCAATTACAACAATATCAAATTCTCATAAAACTCTTGTTTGAGTAAATGAAGCAATGAAATGAAAGAAGGTAAAATATCCGCTATGTGATGTCAAGCACGCATAAGCCTCATTGCAACAATAGTATAGGGCACCCCTTCTTGTGATCTTGAAGTGGCTATCAAAATGTTTACATGTTGTGCCTGTCATCTTCAAACAACACTGAAAATGAAGGCAGTACAAAGCTGGAAATAACTGTGTTCTTTACAGGTCCTTGATTTCAAGTAATTATACAAACATACATAGAGTGTGACTCTGCAATTACCTTTTGACTTTTACACTGGGAAGTCCAACATGAGCTTTTTGCATGAAACTAGGTATAACATCTCCTTTCTGTGCATGGAAGAACTGAAGCCTAATCTCAGTTGTTACCTTTTAATACTTAGTAATTTATTTTATACATATAGAAGTAATTCACTGTATTAATTGTTACATAAATTGTTATATATGTGTCATCAATGTATTGCAAGAGTTCATGCTATACATGAATATACTGAGTCATTTAGTAATTATTTATTAGGTCATAATCAGTGCCTTGTTGTGTGACACAGAGAAATCCACTGAAATTAATGGGCTGGACAAGCTTCATTGCACTGGTGTCTTATGGAAAACTTGTCTTTGCTGCAATACTAATTTGCAGTGAACCTCAGGTGGGGACCCGAGCTCAGAGGGGCTTCTTCCTAGGACTTGCTCACCTGCTTGAGGATGTGAGCTGACATAAAAGTGCTTCTGATATACGTGTTGGTAATTAAGTTACAAAAAGTCATTAAGTAGTGAACCTAGTCATTCTTTCAATTGAAGCACTGTTAATAAAAATTGCTGTATTTTCCTGGGTGGTCACTCCAACTTAAACTAACTAATTTCATGGGGAGCTAACTACAGAGCACTAACTCCACCTATTACATAGCAAACAAATTCTGAAAGCCCAGTATCTGGAAAAAGAATGCTGGAAAGACTTGAACAAGAACTTAAGAAGATTATTTATTTTGGCTGAGACAATCAATCCAGAAAACATAACCCATAACTGCTTCTTAAAAAAAGATACAAAATAATAGTATGTACATGTACATTGAGGGGAGAGATGAAGAACAGAATGACTCTTGCAAGATTTGATTTTTTCCATAGAGTTGTAAATGTAACGGAACACATAAATATTCTCATTTTCACATTCTGAAAGGAATACTTCTATGCTTCACATAGAAATAGTACTTGATGCTTCACATAAGAATAGCTTCTTGGATAGTATGAGTGACTGAAGCACTTACCTAAGCAGAGCCACCCTGTAAACAGGACAATATTTGTCAAGAGTCAACAGACTGATGTGATCTATTTCTAAAAGCAAAAATATCTACTTCTACCGCGATAGAAATGGAGTTGCTATGGAGTAACTCAAGTGTGACAATTTTTAATACTGTACATCAGTTTTGGTTGATAAAGTTATAAAAGACTGAAAGACTTTTGTGTGAATATGCCGTTCTGCCTTAGTGGAGGATAAGAAAGACATAAGCTGGAAAAATGTGATGCTACGGAAAAGTTCTCTCTCAGCAATGGCAGAGGGAGTGTGTGTGGGTAACTGCAGGATGATAGTCTGTTTTCAGGTACCAAACCACAGTGAGACATCTGCTCTGCCAGTACTGAAATCAGTCATCAGAAAGGCCGTGAAGATGAGGAGTCTTGCTGAGAGGGTGAGGAGGGCACAGGATTTGCAGTGGTCTGTTGTAACCCAGAGGTAGCCTGAAGAGGCTGAGTTCTCCAAAAAGCAAGAACGTGTAAGTCCTCAGGTGTCAGCTAAGCTAAGCACAGAGATTGACTAGTTTGAAGGGATTCATTCTGAACATTTTGGTTTGGGGAAGCCGTTTGCCTACTGAAAATCTCTCTCAGAGGTGTTGGAGGGAAGCGAAATGCATTGCTCAGCCTGTGCTGGACCTGCTGAGATAACTGTAGCCGAGAATACAAGGACTGCAATGCACAGACCTGCCAGAGAGCACAAGGAAATTGTGGTGCCTCCCCTCCACACATGGTCATTTAAGTGAGGCGACGGCTAGGAAGGGTGAGCTGGGAAGGCCAGAGTTAGCCAGCCCAGTGTCCATGTTACACTGCACTAATCTCTTTAAATCCTGAAACAATGTGCTTGTATTTAAATTGCAAGCTCCTTAGCAGAGGATTATTCTTTGTCACATTTTCCCGTCCTACTGTTTACACAAGCATGCCTCCCACCTGCAGCATACGATTTACTGGTCTAAACTGCAGCAGGACAGGAGAGCTTAGCTCGCTCTGCTCCTCAAGAAGCAGCATTAAAAGGATTTAATGTGCTGCCTCCAAGGGCCCCTGTCCCAAGAGTTCCCTGTTCCTGAGCTGCCACACTCAGTGCCAGTTACTGTGCTGTTGGCCGTGCAGGATGGCAGCACCGCCCTGCTTTTCCCGGGAACAGGAGCAACAGTGAGGTTTCATCTAGCAGGGTGATAAACCAGGCCAGGAGCCTGAAACCTCTCTGCCAGACATGGATTAGGCTGGAAATTATTATTTGAACTGTACATCTGCTTCCTCTTAAAAACAAACAAAAAATCCCCAACCCGCACATATTTCTCAGCAGCCTGCCTTGTGAACGCTCACTGATAAAAAGCCCTTGCTCCTTTCTTCATAGCACCTCAACAACAATTACCAAAAAAAACCTCCAGCTTCCCCTCACTGTTACAACTGCTCATTACCAAGTCTGTGTAAGACTGTAAATAAGCTGAAAGACCTTAGTTCTCCGAGGCAGGTGTTTCTCACTCACTCTGCCTACTGAAATGAGGACGATAGGGACTGGATATTAAATGTGGACTGCTAGCCTGGCTGTAGCATAAGAAGCAACGATAAAAAGCAGCCCTTAACATTAATTAGGTATTGGCTTCTTAACTGCTACAGTTAGTATTGTTATAAGCAAAGACAGAAAGATATGAAAAGACTTTTAATAAGGTTTTCAACAACAGCAGTTTCTCAGTGACACTAAGCTGTGAGAAAATAAACAACTTCACTCCCTCACGAACTAAACAGAAAACCAATGAATAATTAACTGCAAACCCAATAAAAATCTGCTTGTTAACATTTTCATAAATAAAACTTCAACACAGGGACTGCTGATTTATTGCATGCGTGTCCAAGAGCAATGCTTCTGGGAAGAGTCAGCTCCCTTGCATATGAGCTGGGCAATTATTCCGGGCCTGGGTGCAAAGCTCCATCGTGTTCCAGGCATGACAGCCATCCAGTGATACAGGAAGATGGATGGCATGTGCCCTTCCCCTCACACAGGCAGAAGAGCCTGCCCTTGGCTCAGGTAGCCAAAAGCCGAGGGGTAGGCATCATGATTTTAATCTGTTAAAAGAAGCAGAAACAATCACGGGGTTAGGAACTGGAGCCTCATCTCTTCTAGCTGAGTGCTTATACTTTCACACTGATCCTAAGGAAAATTTGATGAGGTAGTTATTCCTTTATAAAGTAAAGAAAAAGATTCATCATTCACTCTTTCAGGCAGGAAATCCGTTTTTTTCCTCAGTGGGTTCACTTTGCCCCCTTTAGCTCAGTGGGGGAATAATGTTTGCTGTCTTTCTCTAGTCCTGGGATAGTTCAGTTATTCCAAGCAAAATCACACCTTCAACACAAAGAACTGACTAAATGTATTGTGAAGTATGTACCTTAGCACCTACTTGTCAGGAAACTCTGTTAGAGCTTTTTCAAACAGGCAGCAGTTGATCTGGACATAAGTTTTGGAGTTAGGTACCTAAATTTCACTTTACATGTCAACAGCCTTTTGCGGACTTGAATCTTTGAAAACTTGGGTTCTTATTCCCAACCAATAGAGGGGCTTTCAAAATTTATCTTTGGTCTTCCTCTGCATGTTTACATATCTAAATAATTTAGTAAGTTCAGCCTGAAGTCATGTAAACAGTTTTGAACTTTTTCTCATTTGTCGCACAACTCATGACTCTCAAGTCTTTGATCCTGCAGACTAAACATCCAGCACATTGGCATAGCAACTGAAATTGGGGAATTACACGTGTGAAAACATTAAGGAACACTTATAAGATCAGGACACTTGCTTAGGGGTGTCTTAGGGTGAGAAGATATAATGTCATCTCTGTGTGAAAAAAATAATTTTTATTGTCTTGTCTCATTTTTGGTGTAAGGGACAGTGAGTCAAGTCAATAAGCAACACGGAAATTACAATATTGTCATCTGTTTCTCACAACTAATGAAGTACACAGAAGAGCTGAAGCCAGGCAAGCCTCAGAAAGGTATTTAAATTTTACCATATTCTTTAAATCATATGCTTTATATATGGCCACGTTAGTTAAATTAAAAATGGCTATGTGAAACTAATATTTAGCATCCTTTACACTTGGCCTATTCTTTCATCCCACTGACGTTTGAGCAGGTAGTTCATGTACTCAGTGATTCTCCAGAAATTCCTGAAGTCACACAAGTACTGAAGCCTGTAGTCATTATCTTTTAAAATTCATTAATAACACTTAAAGAATGACTAAGGTGTGCTAGAGCCTTCTTGTAACACTAGATTCATAGAATTGCAGAAAAATTAAGGTTGGAGATCCTTGGAGATCACCTAGTTCAACCTGCTCAAAGCGGTGACAGCTGCAAGAGCAGGGGGCTCGGGGTCTTCTCTAAACAAGGATGGACACTTCTTCCAGTGTCTGTTAGAGATTTGTTAATCAGAATCACATCACTGGTCATTTTGATGAGAGGACATCCCCAAAGTGTTTTTTTGCTGTCTCATTTCCCAATATCAGGCCTTTCAGTAGGCTGAGAAAGGCTTTTTGATGAAGTTGGGTTAAATCTAAAGAGATCGTCTAGCCAGAAGTTGAGAAACTGACAAAGCTGTCTTGCGTTATTTAAATTGCTTGGACCAAATCCAGAAGCTCTTCCTTGGGCTAGACTCCCTCTGAAGTAAGTTCCAGTTTAAATATGTAGCTTATTTGCAGCTTTCTGTCAGATTCATCCCTTACCCAGCTCCTGATCTGGACTGGCTGTTGAGGTTCAATAATTCTGACTCTTGTCATTAGTTAGCAAGAGGATTTTTATAACAACTCTCACCTTCCTGAATATGTGGTACAGAAGGCACAGTGACTGCATTTATTCTTATAAGTCAGAATGACCTGAACACACAGGAAGCATGGGAAAAGTAATGAATGAGGAGCTATAATGGGACTGGCCTGGTTTTAAAGGACAGTTGTCCATCAGTGACCTTGCTAAGTGTCTGGTCACAGAGTTTCCCTGTTTATGCTCCTGTTTCTTAGAGCTTCACAGCGTGTGCTTCAGAGCAATGCCTTCAGTAGCTTCTTCTTTGTTGGTCCTCCAGCATCTTTCTTTGCTGGCTCCCTCAAACAGGCTCAGAGCTCAACCATACCTGAGATGCCAGCTCCTGGCCAAACCTCAGCCTCTAACAAGAGTTATGGAATGTAAATGGGAAACTTGAGAGCACCCACATTCACTGGGGTGATGAGACAAAGGGAGACAAAGCTCTCCCACTAGCTTTAATTGTCTTAGGGCCTTGTAGGGGAACAGTTGCAGCACTGCTGTACAGCTTTTTTTCTTTCCTCTACTTATCTATATATGGATATGGCTCAAAGAACCATCATGTGGAAGAAACAGGGATCCATAGGAAAAAGGTCTAGTCAGAAAGCAAGAAATTTGGCAGCGAGTGTATCTCTTGATAGGAGAACATAAAGGAAATACTGTAATCTATGATCTCTGAGGAGGTCTGGGGAATGGCACAGAACAGAACTTAATAGCACAAAGGTTTAAGTGTGGATATGTGGCACCATAAAAGTACCCATATGACATATAAATCCAGCATAGATTTTTGAGCACAAATCCTACATAACATTTGGTCTTTAGAAATGCACGGACCCTGAGTTTGCTTTCTTTACATAGGGAAATAAGTGCAGTGAAAAATTTCACTGATCATGATAGCAATATCTGGAAAAAAAAAAAAAAAATCTCAAGATCTCAAGACAGTCTGGCAAACTCCAGCCAAAAAAAATACCTCTTAAAAATGATGTGGTTTTAAGGACAGAGACAGAAAACTGCCAGTGTAATTCATCCATAACATAGCCTAGCACCAACAAGATCCAGGTTCAGAAAACAGATGCCGTCACCAGTGCAGAGCAAGGAAAAGCTTTCTTATACAGTGTGCTGTGCCTTGCTAAAACTTTTAGGTGCTGAAATAAGGTCACCTACTTTTTCTTCCTGGAAAATAATAAAAATGATGAAAAATTGCCAGCCAGGATTTTGTAGTTCTGACCCAAAACCTCCAGGGACTGGTTTTAAACCATACAATCACTTCTTTTCTTCATCTGCTGGTGGTTGCTCTAGGCTCATTCTGGCCCAAGGCAATTAGTAACACATCTTTACTTTCCAGGACCTTAATTGGCTCCCCTGCACTGTGAGCAAGGCAATGAGGAAGGCTTCATATCCTCCCTCTTCCACCTCATCGCGTGAGTATGCAAAGAGGAAAATACAGTACATCCCATGTAGAACAGATGCAGCTGTTTTGGGCTTTTTTTTTTTAAGCAACCTGTTATGCAGGCAGAACTTGTCACTAGAAAGAGTAGAGGGGAGATTTCCTAGAGAGATGGGGCAGGGAGGAGAAATGATCTGCCCAAGAAGTGAGCCTGTTAAAAATCAAATGGCTGGGAGTTTCCAAGGCTCCTGAGGAAATTAAGCAATAAATCCAGCTGAAAATCAGAGGAGGCAAATATCAGTGGAGTTATATGTCAGTTCTTCTTGGGAGTCTGGGCTAGACTGAAAAAACAAAGAAAAATCATTGAAATAATGTCATATGTGGACATTTTGTATATTCTTAATATTTGAAAGAAATTATTTTGTTACGAGAAGCAACCTTCTAACTAGATATGGGATGAAAACCCTATCCCAAGCTTTGAGAAATTAAAATTGGATCCAAATTTGTGGTTTGGAGCTGTCTCAAGTTGAATAGCTTGGACAGGGAAAGGGGCCAGCAGAATGTCTACTGCCAGGAGAAACAAAGAAGAACAAGAGGTACGTGGTGTAGCTGGTGCATATCACCTACTGGCCCATGGCAGCTTCTCTTAATGGAAGGAAGGATGGGTTCCCATCCTGCAAATATCCTTTTTCCTTCAAAGAGTTTTCTGTCTGCTCCCCAGCACTGCCAGAACTTGTCACAGGCTCCCTAAGTTCAGCAAATGATCACAATGTCCTGTTCTAGTCAGGGACTACAGGAATTAAACATGTTCCTTAGTTAAAACTCAGATGTAAGTTATATTTTTAGAAAGGTCAAAAACAACTGGGATAAATTCAGAGTAAATATTCAAGAATGTTATTGCAATTTTTTTTATGACACCAGTCCGGCTATGCATAAAAAAGAAACCAAGAGACCAGAATACAATAAAACATCTGTGCTGAATTGACAAAGAGGCCATTCGGCAGTGGGAATATGAATTTGCTACTGGCCTGATTAGACCTTTATTCAAATACAGTCCCCTTTCCTTCACTGGACATAATGCTGTCATCATAGGAAGCCCTATTAATATAACTAAAAGCCTGAGCCTTCCCAAGCGGAGCTCACCAACAGCTGAGGCGATCAGCATATGTTTACATAATCCATCTTTACATGCAAAAAAGCCTACAGGAACATGGTGCTGATGTTGACTCCTTACTACTTCTCTCTCTCTCTCTCTTCTCAATATCCAGGCCAGATCCCATCTTTGTGGCTCATTTTCCCTTCCATCAGCTTTACCAAAGCCCCGCCGCACTCCGCTGCAAAGGACTTGCTGCCGCTAGAGGCCGACCAGCAAAAGCAACAGCCTTCACGCTTGCCCTGAGTATTAGGGCTGCAGCTGTGGGTCACCTTGTTGCCAACACTGGCCCTGCTTTTCCTGCATGGCAGCAAGTGGGTAAGCCTGCATGCCACAAGCCAGCGTGTTGGACAACTGCTTTGGTTAAATCGAAGGGACAGTGTAACTGATGTTTGGCATTCCCTGCTCTTCATAGCAATCCCGGGCAAAGGGGAAGCTCCACAAAAAATATCTTCTGAGCTATCTCTGCGTGAGTTAGGCTGGGGACAGTATAACTGTGTCTGCTCAGCACTCTGACTTTCTCTGCTGAGTGCTGCATCAGCAAACTCACACTAATGTTCACGTGAGCAACAGTTTGGCTCAATCAAGGCAGATCAATAGGTTGAAGAATACCTTGCTGCGGGCACTCTTAACTATACTTCATGCAGTTTTACCTTGGACTAGATATAGTCTGGTGTCCTGAACCAAACATCTCTAAAGTGAATATGGCCACAGCAAATTCCTGATTCAACCTGACAATCTTCAGACATTGAACAGAAGTCCTTAATTTCTCTCTCTGGAGTCCCTCTCTCTTTATTGACTTCCAGGGAACAGAATGCAATCAAGCTCCATACTTCGGCCCCTGAGCTTCAGGTTCAGTGGTGTGAATCTTGCCCCACTCCCATGGACCTATGCTCACTCAAAATAGGTTCTGCCAACACTCTGGATGTATCACATGAACTTGCTGTTTGTTTTGATGCTTGACCTTCTCCTTATTTTGTAACTAACATTCTTGATGTAAAAATAACAAACCAGACTAAAAATTCTCTCCCTGCTACATTGGACACTGTTATATTTGAAGGGACTGTTAATAACAAAGGAAGCTTTCCAAGCAGCCAAAAAGAAATGGTTTTCAGACTTTCTTTTTTGTTGCTTATTAAGACTTCCGACAGTCTTTTTTCTTTTTATTATTAATATCCTTTTTCCTTCCACTGTCTAGCATCTCTCAGTCATCTTTAAATTTAAAACATGTGTGTCCCAAATATGATTTTATGGCAAGGCATCTTGTCCTAACCTGTGTTTTTGGTTTTTTGTTGTTTTTTTTTTTTTTTTATGTCACTCAGTAGAATTTTCTAATTTTCTTCCATATTTTATATTAGTTAAATGGCTATGGGAAAGCAGAGCACATAATGAGACACATCTGACACTTCTTCCTGTCAAAGGGTAAGCCCAGCTGTGAAGCTTGAGCAGCTTCAGCTGTAAAGAGCTCATTAACCTCATACTTTAGAAGTTGTGTGCCGCAGTTATTGAATCAGGGGGGCTAAGAGGTGGCTTTGAGTGTGCTCCATCACAAGAGATAGTGCTCACTCCAGCTCCTGGAGAGGGAAAGGATACAGCACAGCCCTTTTTTCCCCCCAAACTTCTACTACCTAGTCTTTTCTTTGGTAGAGGACAACTTCCCCCACCTTTCTTCTCTGCCACTATGCCCTGACCCCACAGATGCACGTTGCTCTTCTCTCATCTTCTCTGCCTCATGATGCCTCTCACAGCAGGACACCCGAGCAACAGCAGCCCTCTAATACTTACGTCCAAATGTCTGTTTGAAAAGCATCGCTTTTCCAAACTATATACATAAACCAAGGATTAGCTGTAGAGCATTTGATCTCTCACCAAGACATTTGTTGCTATTGTCTAGTTTTCATTTTGTATTGCTAATATAACTGCATCCTCTTGGATGTGAAGTCTTGCTGACTTGCTCTTTGCCAAGAATCACAGATACCGAAGCTTTGGTGATACAAGTTGTGTTCTGCAAGTTCTGATTTTCTCCTTTTTCCTTAATTTTCATTTCCATCTCATCTGATCAACCTGCATATTCTTTCCTTAAAAGCATCACAGATTAGGATGGCATGAGTTAACTGGGCTATGCTGATTTATTTTGGGTAAGAGTTAGCCTGCTGTCAAGTCCACAGCTGTCTGTGAGAAGTCTGGCATTTTTCAGTAATAAATCTCCTGGCTGAGTACATCTTCTCAATCGTAGAACTACTTGCGTAACTGTCTAGATTAGAAAGTCGAACTTGTCTACTGAAGGTTTTGGATCTTCAGTGTTCAGGCTGGAGACTTTCCTTTGGATAGTGACCTCCTGAATATTCCCTCAAACAATTGTTCACGGAGGCACCTGCCCTTCATTTTGCATAATGTATGCAAAATATGTGTGAAGGCATGGTTTGATATTTTCTGCGTTTTCCCACAAGATGGCACACTTTTCTTATGATAACTGTACAGGGCATGATAAAACTCATAGAGTAATGCTTTCTGCGTACGACAGTAATACAGCAAATTAACTTACCTTGTGGAAGTCCATTGCTTTATTTTGCTCATAATTAGTTGATTTACTCTGGCTAGTTGTCTTAGAGAAACTTGCCTTCTCTCCTAACTTCCTGTTCTCCCGTCGCTTCCTTTCCCAGCCCTCAGGGGACCTGTATCCATACTATGACAAGGTAGACTTCCCACAGGCTTGAACTGCACTGTGTGATCCTTGAAGAACACATTTTGCCCTTTAGCTCGGTGACCACTTCACCTTGTAGGTGAAAAGGATTTCTGGTGTCCAACGAAGTGACTACTTTGACCTCCATGCTGAGCACAGGGAGGAGAGAAGAGACAAGAGAGTTTCTCATAAAAATACGTGTAGAAAATTTGGAGTTAGTTTCTATGGTTTTTTTTGTTTTGGGGTGGGGGTTTTTTGGTGCAAAACATGCCACCAGTTATCTCTTATTTCCCATTTTTGGCAATGCACTTGACATACTCCAGGCTTACTGACAAACTAGTTACAATCTGCACAGGAAGGTGCTGCCATCCAATATTTTTACAAATGATCAATGCACAGTTTGGTTGACAGCATTGAGGTTTGTTTTTTTTTTTTTTTTTGGAGGTATGCTCTACTTCAAACAAAAATAGATTTGCAATTACTTTTAGTTTGTGTTACGAAGTCTCCATTGGAGTTGTTTCTTTCTGCCTTAATACTCCGACCCACCCCATGAACAAAATTTACAATGTATCATCACAGATAAACTTTTGGACTGGGTGCTAGGCAACTTAGATGTCCCAGGGGTTGTGGCCAAGGAAGGAACTTCACAGCATGAAATCCCTGGCTCAGCTTAGTTTTAAAAATTTAAAAAATAACCATTGTGCTGGTGCCACAAAAATGCCTACAGGAACTTTCAGAAACCGTTTTTCCCTTTGGAATGGGAGAAGAATAGTCTGAACGTTTCATAGGATAGTGAATATTTGACGCTGTTCTGGACAATTTATTGATCTAAATCATGCACATTGAGTAGCCCTGTTAAAACAAATACAGAACCCTGCAACAGCATGGCAAATACGGAATAGCTGCAACTAAGAGTAACTCAAGAATGAGCTGTTACTTCCCCAAGCCCCTCTACTTACATAAACAGTTTATTGCATTTTTTCCCCTCCTCTTCCTCTCAAAAACAGTCCATTACATTGCATGAGAATGAACTATCTTTGGTATTAAAGTCTATCTTAAGATGCTGAGGTGAAGGGTTGGTTTGGTTGCTTTCTTTAGGTTTTTTTATATAACAAAGGTGGCCAACCAGCATGCCTCAACATTTTTTTTTCCTGCTTAGCTCTGTCTCTATATTATGTAATTAAATATAATGCAAGGTATGCTTCTACTGTAGACACTCTTTAAATGCTGGGCATATATCTCTGTTTTTAATATGCGGCAAACGGCACTACATTTTCATTCTGTTGTACAGAGAAAATAAAGACAGACCTCACTGATAATCAATTTAATAGAAATAATCATAAAATAAGGTGCTGGCCTACCTTATTAATGCAGCTGAAATATTTTCTATCGTATGCCCGCAGCATCATAAACATACTAATAAATCTATGCAATTCCTACATAGCATTATAGGAACCAAATCAGATGGAAGGAGAGGGAGAAAGAGGGAGTTAATGCTTCAGCACCCTACTCAGTGCATAGGTACAATGAATCAATACGTTCAGTAGCTGGAGAAGAAGGACCTGGGAGAAGCAGCCAACTAATCAGCTACCCTCCTACTGTCTGCAAGTCTTTTTTCCCTTAGAATTGATAACAGACTTTGAAAAGCAGGCTCACCATCAGTGTTATTTGTAGCATTGTGGGGGTTTTTGTTGTTTTTTTTTTTTTTTTTTTTTCTTGCACACCATGAACTTGTCTTTTCTTCCTTAAAGTTTGCTATGGATGCCTTTTGGAACAACGCCGACTGGCTGCAGCAAGTTTCACTGTTAGAGACTCAGCGCTGCTCCTCTCTGCGTGGGAATGTCCCATTCCTTTGCCCCTGTCATGCCAGTGGATCCTGTCTCCCAGACAGAATGACTATAGGGCATAATCGTCTATTCAGCAATATGCTCTACTTGAACGCTTCAAATCCTATTATGTCAGAATTCATGTGACTTATTTCTCATGCTCCATTACAGGCCCAGCTCCTTTATCCCACCCTGTATTTCCCCTGGGCCACTGCAGCTTCATCTCAAAGCAAGCGGCAAGCCAGTGACCTGCAGCATCGTTGGCAGAGGTGTGTTCATTTTGAATTGACTTCAAATAAAGTTTCAGCTGACTTCAGCAAACCAAACATTCTAATTCGGGAACATCAACACTATTCATTTCAGTCAAAAATGTTAAAACAAAATATGTCAACTTTCCAAAATATTGTTTCAAAAAAAATGATAAAATATCAGCAATTCCTCTGGAATGGAAATTGTGATTCACAGTCTAGTCTATCTATATGCAAAAGGAATCTGTGTGTGAATGAGATATAAAAAGACCTTCTGAGCAAAATCAAGGGAAGGAATATTATAGAGCCCTGCCGTTCAAGCCCTCGATGACTGAGGGTCAAATATGGAAAACAGTATCAAAGCCACCAACTGATTGTGCATAATCCCACATGATAAGATGATGTCAGCAGTCCACGTTTTAATAGTCTCTGGCACTTAGACAGGCATGAGCCACTGCTATACAAGCCCCTGAATATTTTTTTGAGGTGAATGATAATTGTTGAGCAGCCTAAGAGAGATGAAACATCCCTCCCTCACAAGTCTGCCAGCCAGGCAGAAGTCAGTGGAAAAGGGAAGTTTTGGCCTTTATTCGTTGTTCCATAGAACAGTCTAATCCTTGGTCTTTCCAAATTGTCATCTTCTGACTTACTGCTTGTATTTTCTTGGGGTTTTATAGATTTAGATTTTCTTGTTGATGTTTTTTTCTTAAGCCTTTGGGTGACTATAACTGACTGAATAATTCCATGTCTGTCTTTGTTCCAGCCTTTCTTCTGTTGCACGGCTTTGGCTTATGCATTTACTCCCAGACCAACCATGACTTTTTTCTTCAGGAGAGCTGAGCCAACTTCACAGACAAAGGACCCCCGCCAAACTGGGCCCTGTCTCCCCCACTCCATTGGCAAGGACAACCACAGCCCCTGAAGCAACACTGGATTGGCTTATGCCCAAGCTGTTGAAGAGTAGCAGCTCACAGCTTCTAGAGCACACTGGCTATGTTCATGCTGCCTAAGCCTTGGTCTACATTGTCCCTCTGTTTGTTTGCCCCTGTTGGCCTTGTATGCATGTAAGCTCTCAGTCCTGTGTCCAAAGTGATTAAAAGGTGATGATGCACCCAACAACGGGTTCTCTTCACAGCATGCTAAAGGTGCGTTGTGTATCCTGATGTATGGCAGGGCACTTGTGAGACCACACGTATCTACAGGGAGGATGCTGGAAGATGAAAGCAAACTTGTTCTGGCTCACGTTCATCTTTCTAACAGGAAAGGACCTGAAGCAAATGATCCTGTCAGTTGCACCCTACCTTGCTTCTGAAGCAAACGAATTGACTCAGTCTAACTGTCAACCAGGGAGTGAACAAGCTTGTATGCTATATGGAAAAGCAGAGGACAAGGATCCTCTGATGAAACAGCGTGGACATATCCCTAGAGACTCTTATTCAGAGCCAGGTATTCAAAACAGATCTGAGGTCATAGACCTCAGACTACTTCTTCCTTTTCCCAGTCTTCATTGACAAGATGGAGAGAGGTGGGGATGAGAGAAGGTCTATTTAAAACTTATGGCTATCAGTTAAAAAAAAAGGACATTCAGAAGATGTTTTTAAATCTTGCACATATCACTTCAGGAATACTTTCATCCCTCACCTACTGTTTCTATCCCACTTGCTTTCTAGACCGAAGAGACAGAAGCATATCAATAAGTAGTGACATGTTATGGAAACCAGAGAAAAGAGCATGTGAAGTTATGGACACCTATTTTTCCCTCTGAGTAATGAAATGGAAATAAATAGTGGAATAAAACTTTTAATACAGGCATCAGTGAAACAGTTTATGACCTCCTGCTATGAATCTGTGGCAAGGTCATGTGGATCAGTAGTTACCTTCCTGCTACCACATGATTTTTCCCAGCAAGCTCTGGAGGAGAACGGTGGCTGTGGAGAGTATAAGATGCCATTCTAAACTTTTCTTCACAGTATCTGAATTTAAGAGAGGTTGTTGGGGTTTTTTTTAAGTCAGCTCAAACAATCTTTCCTTCCTGCTTCATTCTAATCACTTGGGATTTAAATGTATTCAAGTCACGGAGAGATAAAAGAATGAATGTGATTGTAATACCGTGTCTCCTGTCTCTCAAGCACAAACAGCAAGCTTCCTCCTGAGCAAGGTTATTATTTTCAAGGTGGGGAAAGATAGGGAGAGATTTCATTTTCTTGCATGGGGGACCTGTCAGGCACACTGAAAGCCCCTGTGTTCCCATCACCCTTGGACTCCAGCTCTGCACACACTGCTAGTCCTTGCCATTTCCCCATGCTGCTGCACTGCAGTCTCCTTTCTGATTTTCTTCTGTACCTACCCAATCCCAAGGAAAGAAAGACTGTGTAGAACACAGATGATACAACAGGAGGGCCAGCAGCAAGACTGGCCTTTGCAGTAGGCAGCACTCGCTGCTGTGAAGAAACACACTTTTCCATAGCACCTTTCCCCTGGTTACCAACCTGCCTTTCCAGTGAAACTTTAGCCATCAAAGGTGATTGCAAGAGGCAGCCCCTCAAATCCACCTGAGAGGCTGCATCAGCTCACAGGGCTGCTTCACACCAGGGCCAGGGAAGCAGAGCTGGGCTGTTCATCCAACACAGTAGGTAGCAGGGGCTTCAATTCTTGCAGGCATCAATTGCATCCATGACACTGGACCTGGTAATTTCCCTGTAGCTGGAGGAAGCCAACCTCCAGACCACCTTGCTGCTTTTAATAATATAGTATGAGAAGGAAATCTCTTTGTGATAAGATTTTAGAGACAAAATGCTTATACACAAAAAAGAGTGATTGGCTCTTTGACCTCAGGCCAGTTTACAGGGTGGAGAGTTAGGTCCATGCTGAGATCTAGTTTTGACCACTGAAAGACACTTAATGAAGCAACTAGACTCTACCAAGCTAAGGAAATAAGGCAGTCTTAAGTGAAGCTCGTGGAGCATGAATGGTCCATTGGCATTTGCAGCTTTGTAGAGCACCCAGAATACTAAATTAAATACTAACTTCTGAGTCAGAAAGGAGTATGAAACCTGATTTCAGAGAGTGCAAAACATCATCTAATGCGGTGACTAAATTAATGACATCAGTTTACAACTCAACTGGATAACCTCGTTTCATCTGAGTTTTCAAGTGCAGACACCGTTCACTCGGACAAATTATTTGCGGGCACATTTGGGCAATGCTGTACCAAAAGCTGAATGGATGTAGTGGGTGGGTGGCTGCTTGGCAGCACAGGAACTCCTGTCCCAAGGGAAGAGCTCCAGATCCACACTGTCAGGGCAGCACCTCAGGGGCAAATCAAAGTCATTGGAGCACTGAAATGTTGATCCACATTTACAGTATTATGTTACATCACTGATTATTGATGAATATTATTAATGCTATGTTTATCTGGAAGGAAGATATGATAATATGTACCTTCAAGAAATTTTTGCAAAAGCCAGTTGTGCTGAGTTGAGTTGCATAAAGTTGACATTATATGAAGTTTATTATTTGGGGTTTGGAAGCTAAGTGAAACAGACCACACCCAAGTGCCATACCGATTTTCCCAGTGGGACTCCAACTTTGAGAGGAAGATGACTAAAATTATGTCAAATAATAAACATCACTTTTTGACATTGTCATGAACATTAGTGGCTAAACAACATTGTATCGGACATAAAAAATGGCACTTTCTGGCTTGCAGAGAGAATAGATTACCTAAAGATGGTAATTTAGAAAAATAAATTTGGATCTCAACTAAAGGGCACTGGAATAATGTAAATGCTAATACTTCTCTCTGTGGATTTTACCTTTAAAGAGTACACCTTTCTGATTTCTCTCCCCTCTGTAGGATGAGGAATATGCGTTGCCATACAGCTTCTTATTGTTCCCATCGGATGCTCAATCTGAGAGCTGCTCTAAGTAGGATAATAGTGAAGTTAAATTTTTACATTTGAGAATATATTCCATCTGGGTTTTTTTCAAGCTATCTTTCCAGAATCAAGACAACCAAAGAGAAAAAAAAAAAAAAAAAAAAAANNAAAAAAAAAAAAAAAAGTTTTGATGTAGCAGCAAATACTTTCCATTGTAACATCCTTATGTGGAATCTAGACCACAGCCCAAACGCTAATCCAGTCTTTTACTGTCCCAGTGGGGAAAATTTAGCAATATTACAGAAATCATGGTGGAAATCTTATGAAAGGGAGAATATCTCATGTGCTGAAGAAGGTAAAGCTGCTTTGAGATTTGAAATTGTTGCTCTTTCTGCTTTTTATATAAGATATATCCAGGATAATTCAGCAATTTATCTCTTCCTGCTGCTGTAAGGTGAGATATAAAAATATATCAATGTCCTGCCTGCAACTTTCTCATTCCTGAAACTCAGATCAGTTTTGTGTCTCAGAATAAACCATCAATGAACACCTTTACGCTTCATGACTCACAATGGTGAAAAACGCCATCTTTCTGTTCCATAGTAATTTTAAAATTTTGAGCATACAAAGTTACATATCAAAATGAAATACATTGTGAAGTTTCCTATGGAAAAGGAAATTTCTTCTAAATTCTAGAGAAATAATAAATGTTTTTGTTTTGAAATGGAATTGAAGTCAAGCTCTGTGCTCTCTTGCAGAGCACACACTAGAGCAATAAGACTGCCTACTGCAGTTTGCCTTTGATACCCTTCTTGAATACTCAAGGTTGGACCCTCAGGGCCGTATTTTTCCTGTTCTGTTTCCTTGATGATAGTTTGTACCGCTTGCTTTCCTCTGCCAATATGGTCAAAGATTAATAACGATGTGTTAGCAAGAGACAATTAGCAGTGTCTGGGTGGTTTTTGGTATGTCTTGGTGAGGGTTTTTGTTTCCAATTGTTTTAAATTTGATAATCGGGCATTTTCTCACCCACTTAAAGAGAACAAGAAGAGAGCCTGAAGTGTTTTCCTTTTTAAATTAATGTTTAGCCCTAGACACTGTCACTTAAAATCAGTATGCTGGACAAAGGAGGAGTGCAGAAAAGGAAATAATGAAATAATCCAGAGAGATGGATGGCAAGGCATAATGAGGGCCTTACGTTATAAAGTCACATTTATTTTGGGCAGTTATGACTAAACCTTTGTTGAGTAATAGGACAGGAGGGAAAACAGGATTTCTCCTGGCTCTGTAGTGTTGACAGGCAGCAGTTACACTTCTTGGAGATGCATAATATGGAACTGAAAGGTAGAATTTTCAAGGATATACTTAAAACTGAGCAATTAGTCCTAAGGCAGATTCCTGACTCCTCATTGCTTATTATATATTTGTTCAGCTCCCAGCTTTTCTTGCGCGATATCAGAGATTTGATTTTTTATTATAATTGCAATGGACCCTTGACTTAATCAGCAACCACATGGATTACACAAAGACAATGACAGTCTCAAAGGTGTTGGGTATTCTGGCTTCAATCTGGCAAAAATCATCAAGTGGAATCATTACTTCCAGCATGGACACGGTTTCCCTGAAGTAAGAATGCTACTGCTGCACATAAGATGTTTGTTGGTTTGAAGTCAGCAGCAGCTGCCTTGAGGAAAGAGTGCCAGGCAAGCAAATACAAGGTGGAGAGAGAGGGAAGCAGGCACAGTGACTGGGAGCACAGCATAACACAGCAGCCACTGTGGTTTCAGGAATCAAGGAGGCCACCTACCACCAACCGATGACTTGATCACTCTCTAGCTTATACAACTTGCTATATGATTTTGGAAAGCATGGAATATTTTTTTTGGCTGTTCCTGACGTGCTTCCCAGAAAGCTGACTGCAAATCTGGACACTGGGACTAGACATATGCTCTTGATGCTCTAGGGTATTAGAGACATCCTCCCACAGGTGGCAGGTATGGCATGGGAGCACAAACAAACCTAGGCCCTTATGGAGAGGTCATTGGAAGCCAAATGAGGCATCCTATGGAGCCTCAAATGGCAATAGACACCTATGTGTAGGCAACTGAATTACACCCCTTATTGTCACAGCAGATAATGAAAGCCCACCACGTTCTGCTAGGTGCTCCTGGGTGCTCAGTCAGTATATATATTTACTCATTAATGCTAATTTAGGTAACAAAACCGGCATTTGGGGAATTCAGCATTCACCATCTTCACAGTGTAGGCTAATAGGACACTTGGCTGAATGCCAGCAGATTACACTAAGATCTTTTCAAAGGAGGAGCTGCCTGTTTTGGTAAGATTTGGGCAAATCGGGTGGATAGTCTATAAGAAATCAACAAGAATAACCTCTAACTTTGCTGTTGACCTACTGCATGGCCTCAGACAACTCTAGAATGAGAACATAAGGTCTTCTTTTCAGGAGGAAAGAGAAGAAAACAAAACCCAAACAACTTTCTTATCTGGACTGTGGGAAGTAACATGAGATAAAAGCTGAGGTGACGACAAGTCGATATATAATTGCCACAGAAATTAATAGGCTGGTTTAAACTACATCTTCCCCTACCAAGTGTGAACATTCATCTACTAACTCAAATGGTACCTGCAGACAGAAGTGTATTTACAAAGATTTTATTTTACCTCAGTTACCACATTAAGTATCTTATAGGAAAAATATATCTTTTTGTCCCTGATGAAAATTACGTAGAAATGCATAAAATGCATTGAGACTAGAAATATTCCTACAGGAAAAATTACTAGGTAGACTACTTGCAGAAAGCATGCACTAAAAAAGTCAGACGTGATTTGAAATTATTTAAGAGTGCTGTGAAATGATTACTCAAAGCTTTCCAGCCTGGCCTGACTGTAAAACACAGCTCTTTATTAGTGGAGACAAATTAGTGAACCCCCAATGAACTACAAGCATAGGCAGAAGTTGGGCTAAGGCCCTGCAGCAAACTAACAGTGGGAAAATCAAATGTGAGTTGTTTGAGGTATTCTTATTCACAAAGATAAGGATTTCTGACTCTGAGAGTGATGTCTCCCTACAAAGCCACAAATCAGAATGAATAGCTTCAGTGAGGTCTCAGATGGTGTAGCAGAAGAGGTTACCATGCCACAGAGATGAGATTTTGTGGGTATCTACTTAGGTTGTGCATCTGCTGGCAAGAGAGAAGAAATCACGCAACTAGGACCACAAAGGCAAAGGAAGACCTTTTCTGTCTGTTTCTAGAGTGTTTCACTGTATAACCTTTATGCTTCCACTTCCAAAAGGAGATAGGATCCAATCCATCTCTGTCAGCGAGCATTAAAAATAATTTGATTCTAACCTCTGCTACTGTCCTGCCTAAAAAATGAGTGACAGATTGACTGACAGAAGAGAAAAAGTGCATAGGACTTTGAACTGCAGCAGTCACTACTGCACCAATATTAACTGAAGATGAAACTAGCAGCACTGAGAAACACAGAGAAAATTGTGAATAGGCTGATGTATGTATGAATTTCACTGCAGATCTAGTAAGCCTCCTAATAAAGGTACAGACAGCTGAGCCACAAACAAATGCAGAGTTATTCAAAGGCAGTAGAATTGAAAACAATTAACAGACACAGCCCAGCATACCCAAGTCATTATAATAATTTCAAAAATTGGGCTTAAATTAGAAGGGAAGGATACACAGTCACCACTCTTTCTGTCTTATTTTGGGAGGCCGAAAGAGTACTGCCTTGTTGCACTTGCCATTTGCAAGCCTGGCTAAGGAAACTCCCTCGTCTACAAAGGGTGAAGACCACGAGTGTATTTTCACACCAGAGTGATAGCTCACTGTTATGTACAATGCCTGCTCTTTGAAGAAGAGAAGTCAGGGAATGCGACATAAGCTAATTCATATCTCAGCCACACATCTTCAGTCCAGCAGTCTGCCCACTCATCCTGCCCTGAAGTAAACAAAACCAGAGTCTGCCGGAGTGAGCAGCTGCAGAGAAATCCATGGATAGACCTGTGCGTGCAGCGATACTCCCCGCTGCAGCCTGTGCTGCACTGCTCTGGGTTGTTTTGCTGGGATGCAGCTTGAGTGGATTTCTGTAGAATTTGTCTTGTGAGATAGTTAAATAATGGGAGGCCTTTGCATGTCAAATTGTTTTAAGGAGAAATTCAAAACTCTATTATTTTAATGCTTCTTTCATCATTTTTCCTTACCACCTCAAAGTTCGTAACAGGGCACAGTGCTCAACAAGATGCACATCAAAGGAGTGGGACAGCAGAAAGGCAGGGAAAACCTATCCTACAGACATTGGCAGAGTGAAATCCAGAGGGAGTCTCAGCCTCCTGCCAGAGTTTACCTTTAAAGAGACTGGAAGTGTTTGATCAGGGGACTGGATGACTGGATATGTTAAATTCAGCAAGTAGGCACATGAGATGTAAAGGAAGAGCAGCTCAAGATGCATCCTAGGCATTGGAGAGCCGGAAGGTGAGGAGCTCCAGGGGACTTCCAACTTGCCTTTGCCTTTACTCGATCTTGTCTCCACCCTGAAAGTTCCCAACTTCCCAGAAGCAAAATGCTTATGTGGGGCCAATGGGAAGAGATAACAGGTGGGTAGAGACAGATTCAATGTTGCTGGACCATCAGGGTGAGGAATTTAGGGACAGAAAGCAGGATGAGAGCATGTTTGCACTCACAGAGGTGCAGGTTACTGGAGCTGGGGACACAGCATTTTGGAGGAAGCTGAGAAAAACAGGATATAGTGGTCCAGAGTGTTACACAGAAGAAGACGGGAGAGAGACCAAGTGAATCTGAGAACCCCAGCCACCTTTGTTAAGACACAGGAGTTCCAGTCGCTGTCCTGAGCCAACTGCAAGCCAGCACCATGCGAACCAGGGCTGCTGGTCAGCCACCAATTGTCGGAGCAGCAGCAGTTGACTTTAAAGCCATGTATGGGTATCATCACATATTTCTTAAGACGACTTTGGGTATAGTTGGGATTTTTGTTTGTCTCAGTCTCGGGCAGCTGCTTATACCTGTCTCTGTTGCTTTTTGTCCATTTTAAGGACCAGAGAGAGAAAGAAGGCACACTTCACAACTATTTTCTTCTGCCAGTAACTGGGTATATACGAGCTTTGCTTCATAGCAGTGCTACATTAACACTTGAGGATGCCAATTCTTAACAATCTGACCTTCTAAGGGAAGCAATATTTAATATTGTGGTTACTGGTGTCTGTCAGTCTTTGTTGTAGAGCACAGCAGTGGGTTTGATTAAAGATAAATATTGCTGCTGGGTACTAAGAAATGATTAGATCCTGGAAGCAGCTTTAAAGCTTTTAATCAAGGTCCACAGAATTAAACAGAAAAATTTCCAGGTGAGAGGCACACACTCCAGGTGTTAAGGCATCCTGATGACTTATCATCTTCAGAAGTGTCCTGCCTTGTCCTCAGTTCTTGCAGAGGCTGAAGGTAAGACCACAACAAAGTATTTAGTAGTGAATCATCTGCTGATACGTTGATAAATTGTGATTTCTCCACAACAAAACTTCATTGTCCCTCTACAGGGCATTACTCTTTCATATGGTGATCTTTGAGACCATGTGAGTACACCTGTACTCGTGTCTCCCCTCAGTCTTCAGGGGAGGAACAGGTGGGACAGAACCAGGGAGGAACTAAGAAAAAAGTGTCAGAGGAGCATTAACAACTTTGATGCATGTGTCTCCTAGGTCAGGACAGTGAGAGCTCATAAAGCACCTTTAATTGCTCCAAGCTAGGCACAGTGGAGGCTTGTTCTTTCCAAAGTTGCCCATGCTGAGTAGTTCTTTTTTCCCCTAACAGAAAGAAAGCGTTGTTCGTTTTCAGTGTTGTTCATTGTTACTGGAACAAAAGCTCATCTCAGAGCTCTGGTAGCTTTTGCAACGTTATCAGAAATTTTCACGTAACTGGTATTTGGTTGCATAAGGTAGAACTGTCGGAGCTATAGTAGTAACAGTGAAGTTTTTAAAGTACAGAGTTCTGTGGGATATGGCCTCTTTTAACCTCCTTTATATAGAGTAGTCTCACCTAATGGAGTGTTTTTTGGGTCTAGACAGAATGGTTTAAGACGTTACCAGGCTGGAGATTATGAGGTGCTGTGAAGGATCACGCAAGGACTCCTATTCCATTTCAGAGTAATAGCAGGTAGATTACCAGCAAGGGCAAGTCGTAACCCAGGTGACTTCGCAGTGAATTGGACTGGAGACATTTGCAGACCTTCTTTGTGAAGGAGGAGGGAACTTCATGTTGAGAAGCTAAGGAGCACAGATGGAGTCACCACTTAACACCTCTGCAGCTACTCCTGAAATGACTGTGTCTTCACACCCTGCCACATACCCTACTTGGACAATAAAACAACTGCAAATTACACAGCAGCTCCACCACTGGCTGCCTTGTGCTCCCCACATGAGGGGATACTGCTGGGAGCTCACCTTCGCTGACCTCCATGTACCATTGATTTTGCCCCACCCAGGGGTTACTTTTCTTAGAAGGGAGTTCAAAAGATTTAGAAATTAACATAACTATCAGCAAATCCTTGGAAATACTGACAGGTGTCTGTCATACCTAAGACATAAAATGCATTTTTCCAGACTTTTTGACGTGTTCAAATGTGAACATTTTATATTTAAAAAAAGTAAGTAAAGGAAAAACATTTCATTTAGAAGTGAATGTGTGGGCTGGTATCCAAAAGCTGAGAAATAAATCATTGTACTATTGTTGTAGTTCTCCTCAGACCCAGGAGATTTAGTGTGTAAGCTGTATTTAAAAAGTTACCTGATTTTCATATAGAAATATAAGGTAAGACATTTAAACAACTTTAACTCAAGCAACTGTATAGAAGCATTATTCAAGGCATTATTCAGGGAAAATGCATCATTCTTCCAGAAATAGCTTCTTGGAAAATATTTTTGCCTCCTCTGGAAGCACAAATATTGAACCTCCTCTATCACGAACAGTCACCTTAAATTCTGAATGAGCCAGTTCTTGTGTCTGTTTCTCATATCAGTCTGACATAATTAAACCTGCAGAGTCACGGAAACGTGGCATTGTGCAGTTATTGTCTCTAAAGCAATGCCTGTTTACCCTGGGATATAAAATTTAAATCGCACCCTTTCTGACGTACACAACCTCACCCATAATAAGAGACTCTGCAATCACCAGAGAGCAAACAAATCTGGTCATGGTGGTTAAGCAGAGAAACCAAGCTTCCAGCTTCAGCTTTGTGGCTCATCTTCATTTCCCAAAATGATTCTAAATACAGAAAAAGGTGTCAGGTTACCAACATGCTGAAAAAAGAAGTCCTTAAACCCCCAAGTCAAAAGAAGATATAAACTAATTCAAGCAGCCTTGTGACTGCTCTTCCAGCCTAGACCCCAGCCCAACACATTTATGGTTGGGTTTCCTAATAGTGCAGGTTTTGCGACTACACTGGAACAACAGCATAAGAGACACACAAGTTATAATAACAAAGCAGCGTGCAGTAATGGGAGACAACTTCTTTTTTTTAATAATGTACTTAATAGGGCCAGTCAAGTGATGAAATTATAGTGGGCACAAGCAGTTTCTTGCAAGTGTTTACTTTGACAAGTCGAGTGTTTTCATGAAGACAAATTGTGTCAAGCAGCATGTTCAGCCCACATACTTGTCTGTTCCCTGAGGATATGAGGGCTGGCCTTGATATCCAAATGAGGTCAAGGGAAAATTTCCATCTCTTTTCACTATCTTGCTGCCGTGAAAAAAAAAAAAAAAAGAAGAGAAAAAGAAGAACACGGCAGACAGTCCCAACAACTGGAGCTTGTGTGGCTTTGACTTGGGCCAGTGAAGGTTGGATGTGCAGGCCTGAAGGGTCCTTTGTGTGCCGCCTGGGGTTTCTGGTTAATGGTGCTGGAGCTAATTTGCCAGCTTAACTAGCAACCTCCCTGCCAGCCAAGGAACTCACAGAGTGAAATCAAAGATTGCCAGAACGGACTCAGAGCTTTCAGCAGTAACATGAGATTGCCAAGGACATAGCTCTGGATGACATACCTAGGGTTATTTTAGCAAATGAGTGTTTCTAATGCAATGTAGATGTACACACAAAGACACAGCAGCCTCAAGAAAAATAGCGTGCCTCATGTATAGCATTATGCGTAAGATAGGTACTATTGCAATTGTGCTCTGTATAGCTGTGTAAGACGCAATGCAAACTAGCATATATTGCTTATAAAATAGCTTAAACTTCATAATCAATGAGAAATGCTTCTCCTATTCTTATTCTAACATAATTTGCATCATAATAGAGCAGTGAGGCCTCAATCAGGAAATTGACCCCACTGTACCAAGCACTAAGCAATCCAGGGATAATAGCTCTTTCTTGAGCTCAATTTTATGTGCAGTGAATCCTATAATTAGGACATAGAACCCTATCAAATAAACCCGTGTTTAGAGAAAACAGTCTAAACCTATTTTCATCAAATGTACAGGAAGCAAGAGTCTGCTTTTAAAACTTGCCTCACGAAAGGTAGGCACCAGCTAAATTAATCTGTTGTCTGTGTAATGAAGCTGTCCAACACATTCTTTGGGATAATAAACTAGCACTCCACAGTGCAAATCATAACACACTCTTATGTGCAATAGCACAGGAACAGCTGAACTAAGAAGAGGCTCAGGCACTAAAATATTGGCCCTTCCCAGCCTCTTCTCTTATTCTGGAGAACAGATTAGAGACTGCTTGATTCTCCTGGGCTCCAGGCAGGTTATAGGCAGGGAGCTTTCCCACTGTTGTTTTTTTTTGGTTGTTTTTTTTTTTGTTTTTTTTTTTTTTTTTTTTTTTTTTTTTTTTAATTACTTCGTTTTGCCTTTCCTTCCTCTTTCTTCAGCACTTCCAGTGCTGCGTGGGCAGGGGGAGGGAAATGTCCTGAGACATTTCTTAACAAGGAGGAGACACGCGCTGGAATTTGGTTTGGATGGGCGCATGCAGAAGTTGCTCCTCTGTGTGTGGGTTGTTTTTTAATTTCTTCCTGATAGCCAGATCACTTTAATCTTTTCAATGGTAATGATGTGTGCAAGGAATGATTTTGTTGTTTATTGAAGCAGTTAAACCATGATTGCAAAAAGATGGTAAAGGAAATGGCTTTTTCATATACTTCTTGATATCATTTCTATGCTAATAATACTCAGATTGCTATGTTTGAGAAAGGACATATATATATATATATATATATA
>VYZM01000033.1:3653-32584 GCA_013398915.1 Dromas ardeola | reverse complement strand
TATATATATTTATATGGGGGGAAAAAACACATTACCAGGGCAGGAAAGCTGGCTAGCGAGAGTGACAAAAGCAAAATGCCTGTCTTAGCCCAAGAGGGTGAGAACAGGTAAGACAAAACAAATTGCAGGCCTGACTGATTTCTCCCCTGGATACCTGATATGAGAAGAACTGGCTAAAACCCCATTTATAGGACCATTTCATAGTTTGAACCCAAGCCAAAAAATCCTGTTGGGTTTCTGTCCTCCATTTGGTTAGCTGCCACAAACAAAGAATTTAGCAGCCAGCAAACATCCTGCGACTGTTGACTTCCTCCTCTGCAGCAGCAGCAAGCTGTTTCATGGCTACATCAGCAGATGGGAGTTTTTTGGCATAAAGTTGGAGAGATACTTGAACTATGGAATAATATCTTCACTGTTTTGCCACACAATCGTATTTGGGGGCATATGGGGGACATGATCTGATTATTCCTATGTCTGTGATGTATTCATTTACGCAACACCTGCTGAAATGAAGGGTGGCATAAATTTTGCATAGGTCTAGATGCCCGCCAGGTAGTCACCCTGGACTCTTTTTGTACTTGCTGGACAGAAATTGACATTTTTAGTGGGCAAACAGTCTTGATCTGCTTAAGTGTTCCCTTGAGTTTAAGTGAATTAGTCAGTGTCTTTTTCTCTCTCTCGACCTCACAGGGAGGTTAGATAAAGAGCCCAGACATAGGTGTCTATGCTGTAAACAACTTAAATGAAATCCCACAAAAGATGTCTGGACCTGACAGAAACATGATGCATCAATAAGGCTTACTCCTGCAGCTATTGGTAGCCTTGTCTCCATGCTCCTGGGTGGAAGGGTTACAAGTAGTACGTGTCAGGAAGACTTTTCATGGGGTAGCAACAACAGCTACCAAAACAAGTTGGAGTTTAATGGGCAGTGCTTTCTAATCACTGGGATCAAAAAAAAAAACTGCCTTGGCTTGCTATGATTCTCAATTTATTTTTTAATTTCTTTTGCCTGCAACAAGTCTTTATTTAGATTTGCTATCACTATGAAGCCAGAATCTCAGCGTTCGTGTTTACAAAGCTGAAGATACATTTAAAGGAGGAAAAAAAAAAACCACAAAACACTAAAACTCATAATCAGAATATAGCTTAATTTCCTGATTCACCTTGCTTTTATATCTTTTAGGGAGGGGGAGCAGGGGGAGAGCAACTATGCTGGACTCACATACAACTCCCATGCAAAAATACTATTTCTCTAGGTTACCACCCTAAAGAATGAGATCTTATCCTAGTGTCTTCATTTCCATCTTTAAGGGACCTTTTGCTTCCTCTTGAATGCAAATGTATTTCAAAGCATGTTTCAGCCCTCTCTCCCCCCTTGTTCCTTTCCTAATTATGAGGTCTTATGGCTTTTAGATAGCTGCCAGGCATCCAAGAGAAGAGTAATATCTTTACATTTATTTGAGAGTGAATCTCTTATGAATAAAGGGGGACCTCAGGTTTCATATGCTGTTGTAATTAATCTTTTCAGAAAGTCGGACGAATTCCAGTTATAAGATTACATTCTAACATTTTGCAAACCATGTGTCACAAGTTTACTTCTGCCACCAGCAGTTCTGGTTACAAGTCAGCAGGGCTTTATATTGCTAACACATGACACGGTAGTGTATGCTTTTCTTCTGGAATCATCACATCACACATGATCAGGCCACACTCTGTATTAGTTCATTTGTAAAAATGCACACATTCCATTTAGGCTTGAAAAAGTTTCTAAGAAAATAAAGTCCCTTATTGTCCAGAATGTAATTTCAGTCTGTATTCATCTGCAAAGTTTTTTTTTTTTTCCCTTTCCCTGATGTACAGGGAAGGATCTGCACAAGTGTAACGATCACTTTGTTTCTGCTTCAGCATTTCGATTGCTGGCTTTTCTCCACCTCACAAATGGTTTCATTGGGCTCACCTGTATTTGATCATAACAGCGAATGCACGTCCTTAATCTGCATCCTACACTTTACTGGAACTACAGGCCTCCTCATCGGGCTGGAAGGGATGAATTCAGTAAGACCATCCTTTTCCTGATGACAAGCAAAGAAAGGTCAGTATCAGTAATTGCTGATTACGTTTAGCAAAACGAGAAAGGAGATTAGCAAGATTGAGCTTTGTCACCTCTCGCTTTTTGGTTCAAGTCTTCAGTGAATGAAAAATCATCTGTGCCTGATCAGAATTCACGTCTGTCAGAAGGTGTTTCAAAGAGATAGTAACGTCTGCTTGGCTCAGGATGAGGTAAGCGTTGAAAATCCACCTCTCCTTACAGCCAGTTCAGCAAAGACAAATGAACATTGATGAGGTTGGAAGCTTATTGGTCCAGAGGAAGTCATGGAGAAACTTTTCCCTGGGATTTAATGACAGTCAAGGATTCTTAAGGATGCTGCATTTTTTGTCTACCACTTCTCTACTACCTTCCATGAATAGCACATGAAAATGGTACAGAGAAAGCAAGCTTTCATTGAGGATGGACAGAAGTCCAGGCTTTGTTTTATTTAATTTTATTTTGCCATTACCAGGGACAGAAGCCCTGGTTATTTCATTCAGGATAGTGCCAGACATTTTTTGAGGACCGTGAAAAGTCAAGCAGATCCCTTAAAGAAATAGGGTTTATAAAGAGGGGGAATAAAAATATCAGCAATATTAAGTATGTAAAAGTCAAGCTCACATTGCATTTCTCATTGTCAGTTGTATAGCAGTATAACTCAGAACAACGTTTCTAGGGCAAATATGATACATGGGAAGGGGGAGAATGCAAGTCAGCCTATCTGAGATATTCTGCATGGTACTCAAGGGATTACATAGTAAATGGCACAGTACAAGAGTCTGTTCCTGTCGTATTGCTGTACCTTACTCTTGTTAGGTACTGACTGTTTGCAGAATGAGTTCATTGTCCCAGAAGAACAGAGGAATTGGGAAAAAAAGGCAGCGTTCTGCTTTTCTTGAAAGAGATCTCGTTTTCTGTCTCTAGGTTTCAGAAATGTGAACAATCAAAGAAAAAAGAGAAACTTGAAAAGAGCAAGACAACCTCTTAGTTCAAGTTACTGTTGTAAACTGTTAGTTATTTGTACATTTTTACTTACAGCAATTGCAAAGTAGTCAGACCAAACCTCAGAGAATAAACTCTAAAGTATTTCTTACAGACCTCTTAACCTGACCTAGAAGTAATGCTGCAATATCTCACAAGCCATTTGATATATGTGAATACCATGTACAAAACATAAGTAAGAAACAGATATTTCAGTGACCTGAGCTAGACTCTTCTTCCAAATAAGCCTATAGCTCTGGTGACACCACGGTGGGTACTTCAGTGTACGCACCATATTTCTCAACTTAGAAGAGCTGCTGATATGGTTCCCTCTCATTAGGAGAGATAAAAGTACTCCCGTTCTCTAGGGCTGAAGAGGCAGTGGTGAAGGAAGGAAAGATATTGAGTGCTATTGACATTCATGAACGACTGGTTCCCATAAAAACCACCTGGAAGGTATGTGTTGGGACTGTGTTATTGCTGTCTTATTTCCAATTTTAGCTGGAGCATTTCCCTGTGATCCTTGTAACCTGCAAACAGAGCAGAGGTAGGAGCATCTGGCTGCTTCTGCTGACAGTCAAAGCCTGTTTGACCAGCTCTAGGGACAAGTGACCTGACCCAATCAGGGATTACAGAACAACCTCTGAGAAGTTTCGAAACCAGATTCTGACAAAAGATTCTGGGAACTAAAACCCTGGAGAAATAATTCCTTTTGTTTTGCCAATATCTTTCTCCTGTTTACCTGCCTGTGGCTGTACTGCTGTACTTTATATCAGTTCCTCTTCTCTCTGTGACATATTTAAAATGTTCACAGATACATAACAGCTAGAATGATTCACTATTTAGCATTTGCCATGTCCAAATAGCTGAATCCATCCATTGTTAATCAACAGCTATGTAACAGGAGAGCTGCATGAACATTATCATAAGTAAACACATCTTCAAAGATTTTAAAATGAGATTTTTATAAATTTTTTTTGTCAACACAAAAAAGGAAGAACCTCATACTGCATTGTAGAAATTTCTGCCTTTGGAAGCTCAGGAGGTCAAAGGTATAAGCAGAGTAGAGAAACAACAAGACAAATTCACAGAATGCTCTATCAGTCTTTTCCTGTTCCTTCTCTCTGCTCTCCACCCTGGCAGGAACCTTGGCCTTCACTCTGAGAAGTCAAAAAGACTTCCTTTCAGAGAACAAGAGAAAAGGAGCAGGCAATTCTTATCCTGAATGGCTCTCTACACTCAGCTGTCTGTGAAAGGATGTGCAACCCTTCACTTGGTTGCAATTACATTACCTTAGAATTTCTACTTTGAATTAGACGTAGTACATTTAAATCTGAACACAAACCTTTGAACAGTATCTTTGAAGGTAATGAAAAAAATTAGTAGTGTGACAGCCCATGCCCTTTAGTGCAGTTTTGTAATTCTTTGGAGTCCACTGTTCCCAAATGACCTATTTATCTGCTTTGAGCCAGGAATGTGTACAAGATGTGGCAGGGTGGTGGCCTGATGGGAATGCTGATCTCCGACAGCAGAACTTTTTTTTTTTTTTCCTTTTACTTTTAGCTAACAAGGGCATTTGTATCTGCCTGTCTCCATGACTCATGCAGTGATTGTAAGTTATTCCCCTCTGGGAGCCAGAGGCTACCAGCTCATCTGTTTTACTGCATGCAGTAACTCACTTGCACTCTCTGGAAATCTTTCTTACCTAAATAGCTCTGTTGACAAAGGTCCCATTTCAGGATTTTACATTGGTTTCAATGGGATATTTCATATTTAAAGTTCAATATTTGTTAAAGTACTTTGTAAAATAAGATTTAAAGAGAGAAAGACTGTCCCCTCCATTGTAATTTTGTTGTTGACTCCGCTGTTCCCCTGGTCCTCATGCCCCTAGAGATGCTATCTCTGCAATCTTCTCAATACACTTCCCACCCTTCTTTTGTGGGTGGTATGAACTCTCCTACACAGAGCTCCATGTGCAGTTAGCAGAATGGCAAAGTGAGAGGGAAGCAGAACAGACAGAGACTTTGAAGCTGAATCATTTCCTCATTTTTCTACTCTAGCAAATGACTGGTTCAGCGACTGTTTCTGTAAGGCAGAAAAGGAGCCAGCACAGAAAGTTGTGGTTGTTGCATGGTTCATCTACATCAGCAGGAAATACAAGCACATCAGGCAATGTACCTCACCGTCCTTTTTTCTGACAGAGTCTGATAGCAGACATTTAGAGTAAAACCAAGACAAATACAGAGGAAACTTCTAAATTCTTCCTGCTCTTGAAAATAGGCCCATTGGGACTGGAAGTTATACCAGCATTTTTAGTAAACATTTGATGTTTTCTCCTGAAATCACCTCCTAGGAGATATTTTGACCAATCCAAACTCCACATACTCTGATTTACCCTACTATTACCTAGAATATCGTATGAAAACCTGATTTACCAATTTAACTATTTAAAGGATTTCTTTTTTCTGTCAAATGGTTTTACACTCCACAGACTATGGAGTGTTTAAATAGGAAATAAACAAATTTTCTTGGACTTTCTGGCAACTCCCTGAAAGTGAATTCAAAACATAAATTAAATCTCTGAACACTTCTGTGTTGCCAGCCAGATGAATAAGTAGCGCAGCAGGATGCAACACCCACAGATGTATTCCCTCAAGTTTGTGGTTCTCCTCCACAGAAGAAACATATAGCAAAATTGCTGCTACAGGTGTCCCACAAAATGCTTGCCTTCCCAGCTCTCTTGCCTGTTGAGGAGTTGTCAAAGAGTTTCCTCTCCACACCACAGCCCAAGCTCAGCCTGTTGCTGGGGGCAGTATAACACTGGTTTTGTCAGTGTAAAAGTAGCGTCAGCCGCTACAACAAGGCAGAAACAGTATTCACCTCCCTACTGTCCCACTTGTTACGTGGGCACACAACAAGGCTTCAGACATACAGAACGGCACCATTCATAGCATGGGTGACAAACACAGGAGCCTTTTTCCTTGGGATGGTGTGGAATCATAGAAAACTAGGGCTGGAAGGGATGTCAGTCTAAATAACCGGTTTATTCATCTTCCCCAAGGCAGGATCTACTGTACTACTGCAACATTGACAGATGTTTATCTAATTAATGTATTATTAAAAGCCACTGGTAATGGGCACACCACAACAACCAGACAAATTTTTCTTATGTTTTGTTATACTTTTAGCAACACATTTTGCCAGAAGCTTTATCACCATCTTTCTCAATGCAATTAAAGCTTAAACAGTCTTGTTAAGAAATCCCACTAATTCTCAGAAAGCATAATTTCATTTCCCTTTTATCACTTCTGGAAAATTTTAATTTTACTTCAGCAGAGTATGGAGATACCAGGAGACTCTGCTAGGTTCCTCAATGGTCCTTTTTTCTTGCTTGGGAAGGAATTTGCCTTACAGAATGCCAGAAGAGGGTGGCTGCCAGTCCAAGTTATTAGTTTCAGTTATTCACTGATACAGGTAGTGCTTTTTATTTTTAAGGTTTCCTTTGCAAAATACCTCAACTGTTGTCTAAATAAAATGATTAAGTCATATGCTCCTACAGAAGAGGACAGAAGCTTTAGAAAGAGGCTAGTATCTCAAGCAGAAATCTACAGCCATCGTTAGCACAGATGCCCAGCACCCTCAGTAGTAGAATACAGGCAAGAAACATACTCTTTGCAAAACCCTACCTGGGTAGCTGGCCTTTATGCTTCTGAAAGCAGCTCCTACAACCCCAGACACAGGGCTTATTAAATGGGTGAAAAGCTGCCTGTCTTTCTGGGGGACTTGTAGGAAGGTCATTGGAGAATTGTGTCCTGGTTGCTTCCTAATTGATTTTTAAATAGCTTCCACCTGGAGCCCAGAGGGTAGCCATCCCCTGCCCCACTGGGGAGGATGTGTTGGCTCATTGGTAAAAGATTTTTCTACACAGATAGTAGAACTGGGAAGAAAATGAAAGTGGTGCTTGGGCTAACCTCATGACGAAGGCATGTTTATTGTGAGCTTTGACATTACTGTGTTTCATCAGACCCATTCAAATGAATGAATGACTTAAAATTACAATCTTGCTTTAATACTATACACCCTCTATAACTCATGAACTTGTCCCTATAACTAGCCTATCATATTTGACTTTATAACTGTATAACCCTATAAAATTTGGCTTTCTACGAGATGGAAGACAGTAATCAATATAAAACAGACAATTCCAGGGGATACCATGATCTCGCCCTCTGTCTGTGATGCTTTCTAAAGGCAATAGGTGGAGAAATGCCTTCCTTTAAGCTGTAATTCAAAATGAAGGATCGAAGCATGTCTGAGAGCAGTGCACTTTGTTTACCTTCAAACCTCCCTTTGCAATTAAATACATTTTTATTTTAAGCATTCACCTCTTGCTTTGGGAAAGTTGTTGATTCCCACTGCAGGGACAAGGAGAAACATAGAGAAGAGATGGGAAATCAAGCAAAAATGTTATCTGCTAGGAACTGTGATGGCCAACAAAGTAATTAACAGCACAGCTGTTAGCAACCAGTCGAAACTAGATTGCAGTGACCCCTGCAATCAGAAGCATAGGCAAGGAATGTAGGAAAGGGAGAAAGACTAGAGGTTTTCAGCTGTCAGTGGAAAATAAATTGGTTGGTTCTACCCCTTTACACTAAGGTGTTGGAGTAGGTACATCTTATGCTCCCCAGCCAGCCGTGCAGGCTGCAGGAAAACAATGATTTAGGGACTTCCCATTTTCCCTCATGAAAATCTTAATCTTCAGCATAACACATTTGCTGCAAAAGCCACGAGAAGGGAACAGAGAAAACAGCTGGTTAGATGCCCAGGCTGTCAGAAACCACTTGCATGAAAACGTGCATACACACACACTTCCGCATTTTTTATTCAGTATGTGAAAAAACCTTCACTGTCACTGGAAGTATAGTGTGATATCTCTTTTGATTATTCTCCTGGGACAAAAGGTTAAGAGAGGCAGCACATTCTTTAACACTGAACCTATTGATTAAATCTTGCATTCTGACCAGAAAAACTTGGTTGAAACAATAACATTTTAGGGATGTAACCTTAATTAGAATCAATCAAATGACACCGACCAGTGAAAAACACAATTCTTTAGAGAATCCCGGTAGGATCTTTGCTTGACCTAGGATCAAGATAAGATGTCAAGGGTGAGTTTGCTATGCTGTGTGCTACCTTCCATGAGCTGCCTCACCCTTGGAAGGCAAAGAGCTGACCACTGTAAACATAAAATTAGTGGAAAAGGAAACATTCAATGGTATCAAAACATTCACAGAACAAGTATAGAAGCAGTATCCTGTTCATTTAAGTAAACCCTTATAAAGATTGTTTTTCAGTATTAAAGAAAAGCTTTCCACAGAACAGCAATGATTGAGTGGGTTTGGAGAGATCAAAGGTAAAGGTGCTAACCTGTTGTGACGGCTGGCAGTGTGACACGGGTATGCACATTTTACTAGGAACTGAACTGAAACTAGCGTTTCCTTTCGCGAATCATTGAACTAGCCAGAAGTTCAAAGTAATGACACAGAGGTAAAATTGTCTGAGTATGTTAAAAGTCCTAGAGCTGTTATTTGGACTTCAGCATCCCTGCCCACAACTGAAAGAGACTTGAAGAGGAAGAAATCTCTTACAGCAAAGATGTTCAGTCTGCTGGATGACGTTATTTCCACCTTAGGTTTCATATTAATTTTGTTTGCTTTGCTACCCTTTCTACCAACCCTGCTACACAGAAAAAATATCCAATACAATAAAAATCCAGTCCTTTCCACTGTGGACTTAGGCATACAACAGTTATCTCCGGAGATAGCTATGAGACGTGGAATATCTGATCTCGGCACATGCTTAGGGAGAGGGAGAAGAATACGTATTTGTCCTTATCGGTAACAAATAGGAGGTGAAAGAAGAGAAGGGGCTGATTGTGGCATGAAAGTTGTGGATTTTTACTGCCCTCCAGAAATAAAAGCCCAAACCTTTTGTTTACTTATTCTTTTACTATGCTAGTGAAGATAGATGATAAAAATGGAAACTGGTAAATAATTCAGAAGGAAAAGATTTCCAGTCCAAGAAATAAAATTCATAGACTTTTTAAGACCAAAAGAGAAAACTGGGGTAATATAATCTAATCCCTACCATTACTCTCTCCTGTAACGGTTTTTGTTGGGGCTGAAGCAAATACATTCTTCCAAAAATCTCTGCAACCTTGATTTGAATATTTTTAGTTTGCAGGGTATCCACTCCAATCAGCAGATAATTTGTTTTAATGACCAATCGTTCTCACCGTTAAAATCAGTATGTTATCACTAGCCTGAACTTGCCGAGATTTGAATCCCAAATATTGATTCTTATTACATCTCAATCCATAAAACTGAAGAATGCTATTCTTATCAAATTCTGATTTCCAGAGCGAAATCTTAATATATGGCTTGGCATCAAGTTTGGAGATATCTGTAATACTGTTACAATGATGTTGGCTGCTATTCATTATATTTCCAACTGGAAGAAAACTAAGAGATAAACGAGTGAGTAGGCAGTTTCTGTAGGTCTGTAGGAACCAAACTCACAAAATGTTCCACCAAAAAAACCACAACAAAATGCTGGTAATTAACTAACAAATCAAAGCAGCATTCCAGTTCAGCTTTATCAGAACAAAATAACTAATGCTCTGAGGCTGCCTATGACTCTGGGTACTCACCATTAATCTAAGAAGAAAGTCAGCCTCAGGAGCAGCACCTCGAAGTGAAGGCTTCTGGGGACAAGACTTCTTGCCCTGAAGCCATCTGTCTAGGGAACGTGACCTACCTTCACTGGCACGCCGAATAGCTGAGCACTGACAGCACCTGACTTAGGTTTGAGGTAGTCATGAAATAGTTCCTGTCCTGCTTTCAGGACCAGGTAAAACAAGAGGCTGCCTGTCTGCTAAAGTACAAGAAGAGGGCTTTGAGTTCAGAAAAAGAGGCTGAAAGGCAACAGAAGCTGGTAAGTGCTTATCACTTTTCTATGTCATGCAGCCCCATTGTATATCTAAATAAGTGTCCGGGGTCCAAATTTCAGAGGCACTTCTAAAAAAAAAATATTATTAAGTAGGTAATCTAATGGGCAGCAATTGAAAAAGATCATGAACTATCTCTTATAACCATTCCACAAAGTGAAATCTTAATAAAAAAACAGATGACTATATTAAACTTCTATCTATATTGTGTTAGATATTTCAGGTCGGGAAATAGCAGTACTATTTTTCTAAAGATTAGTTTTGCAGTAGAATAAACAAAAGTTTGGCCTACAAGTTGAGAGTTAATTGCACAGAATAAAACAGAATGGATTTAAAATGAAGATCAATTAAATGTACTCTTAACCCAGGAAATCGCTTTCAGCTTAAATAATAATAGCGCCAGATCTGAGTGCATATATAGCTGTATTCTTTGGCCAGTATTGACAGTTCTTCAGCTTTTATGGCAAGATGAATAACAATGAAGCTTTTCATTTATTCTCCAGTTATGGGAATCAGGTAAACAAGGGAACATAGAACCTTGCCCCCCAATAATAGTAGATATCTTATATTACTAATTGAGAAGCAACAGTTGAAAACATGATCAAAGTGCATTTCAAGACTTAAAACATAAAGGACAAAAAGAAGCCCCAACTTACTGTTGTAGAATAACTGAAGAAAAATAAAAGATTTAGACAGGCCTGACTCATACCTGTCATGGGTGTGATGGAGCAAACAACCCATAGTGGATCTGGATACTGGCTTCTCTTTAAGAACCAATAAGATTACATCTTTTACCCTATCTGATTATTTCACATGCTCGATTGCTGTCCCACCAGTGCTATCTTCCCTGGGTCTTCACTTCCCTCCCCAGATGGAAAATGCCTGGGAAGGTCAGGCTGCATGTCAGCATGTCAGGCTGGTTCCTGCTGTGCGGCTGCTTGCCGTTGTCATTCTCCAGTGTTACCAGCCAAGGTTCCTGGGCATCCCCTGGCATTTGCCTCTATCGATCTCCCCCATTTCCAAGATCTTTCTCCAGCTGGGATGTTCAGACATTCAACCCACCACACACAGATGCACACAATTATCTGCTGCCTATCAGCATTCACAGGGCTGGGTTTTTTTTTCTCCTACTATAGTGACTGTTTATTTAATGTTTGTGATTGGACATATTACTAAGCTACAAAAGAACCTCAGAGATTTTCAGAAGTATCTAATGGCACTAAAATGTCCATGAATTTCCTACAGCAGAGATATTCTTCACCAGAAAGAACTGCCCCAACTTATCAAATCAATACTGGATGACTTGGAAGAAATTGAGAAACCGAAGGATGAAAAACTCCCTATAACAGATGATATTTATTTAAGAGTTTAAAGCACCTCAGCTATGGAAATGCCATGACATGTGATCTATAGCTTAGTCCAGACGAAGTTCTAGAGGAATGAAAGGTGCCAGTATGGCACCAATATTTAACAAGGGCTCCCTGCCGCTGGTGAAAATCACAGAAAATTCCTAATGTCCATAAGAGACAGTGGCAGAAACAAAGAAGAGAACAAATAGTAAATATGATATATGTATCAACATGACACTTGTTCAGGGAAGTCATCCATCATATGGACAGAATCAATGCCCAAGTGGTCAGTTTGTCACCTTCCAAAAAAAGGTGGCAACAGTGCTCCTTAAGGAAAGTCCTTCAGTCCTCTCAGTTTGGAAGGAAAGATTCCCTCAAGGACTGGTAACTCCTTAAATAGTAGGAAAGAGAGCACTGAACAATATACAGTCAGTTTTCACAGTGGAAAGGCAGTTGTTGTCATGATAGTCCTGAGTTCAGTGCTGGGATCTGTACTCTTCAACATACAAAAAAGTAAGATGAAAAGGGCTAAAAAGTGTTGTGACAAAGTTTTCAGATGATACAACAATTTTTGGATAATAAGATCCAGTGCGGCCTACATTGCATTATGTTGAATGACTGAACAATAAAATGGTCAATGAAACTCAAGGACAATGAGTTTAAAACAATGACATGTGAAAAAAAAAAAATACAAAAAACCAAAAACCCCACAATTCTGTACAGACTTGTTGATAATTATAAATGAGTTATTTCCATTCAGGAAAGAGCTCTTCCACCCACTGTAAATGCTTCTCTGGGAAGATCAGCTGGATTTTCCAGTAGGTGTCAAAAAGGCAAAAATAGATGTTTTAGCAAATAAATGTCTCACTGCTGACACAAATGGGAGGCCTCACTCCCTCCTACCCTCCTTCCTTAGTTCTTGCCTTCATTCCTCCTCCTATCTAGCCTTCCCTGCTCTTTCCTTCTACATCCACTGATCGGAAGTGCATGAGCCCTCCATCTAACTCTGCAACGTGACTGATCATAAGGCAAGCCAGCTCAACTCACCAAAGACAAAAGCAATTATTATTATTATTATTATTATTATTATTATTATTATTATTATTATTATTATTATTATTATTATTATAGTTTTCTGCCATTTCAGTGAATTGGCTTACTGTGTGCCTGGACGAGCACCAGAAATGCACAGCCAAGCTGGGGTTTATGAATCCAGGAGCTGCGGCCGGGGGGGCAGAAGCTGAAAGAAAGAGCAGGACCTTTCCCTCTTGGCAGTAGCAAGCTGTTACCTTGGCTCAAGCTGTATTATGAAACCATAAGCTGGTGCTCATTTCTGAGCATCTGCTACTGGCCCTGGACAGTAAATTACCTCAATTAATCTTTATTCTGGTGCTGCACTGACATTCTTATATTCAATGAATCAGACTTTAAAAGCAGTATCAATAGTTACCTTCAAGCAGTGTAGATAATTCTGTGAACGTTGTCCCAGAACTTCAGTAGTCTTCTCCCATTGAGTAATCATTAAGGTAATAGATCTTCCAGCTCTTCTCTTTGTTTAACAAATCATGAAGAAATTTAACTACAGAAGTCTATAATAAACTTAATATATATGCACAGATATTCTTGAATCTCACAGTTCTTTCCTTGCTTTAAAGTGGGATACATCCACCTTTATTGGATTTTTTTTTTCCCCTGAGCACAAAAATAAACATGTTGCTATAGCCCCAGCAGAAATGTTACAGCTGAACTCGTTCTGCCATTTTGGAAATAAAATGATTTCACCATTATTGTGAAGTCCCATTTGTTGCAAAATTTATCAAAGGATTAAATGCTTTAGGGATTAATTAGATGCTCTGAGTCATACTTTTATAAAGCTACCACAAAATGGCATCCAAGGAGTACTCGGAGATGAATACATTTTAACTTTTGAAATCTTACAGCCTGAAAACAGATGACTCTACCTGGAGACAGTCTTGATGTGGGCTGTGCCTCTGTCCTAACTTAATGTGTCAAATCCAAATGTGGAAATATGGTGGCCAATCATTCAAAAGGCTCCTCAATTTGGGATGAAGACAAGGTCAGCAAAAGAATGCGTCGTTCACAGATGTTACCTTCTTTTTCTTCAGGACATACAACTGCAGCAAAGAAATGCACAAACTTGAATGTTTAAACTGAAGAAAGCCCAAGAAATAAAGAGTCTACTCACACAAACTTGTGTTACTAAGAATGAGGCATCCTGCATTACTGTTACTGTGATAGACTGTAAAACTCACAGGGTCCACACGCAGGGCAGCTAACGAAACAGAAGAAATGTGAACAGATGCAACACTGAGATTTTTGATTGTTTACTTTCTAAAGAAAAAAGAAACATTTAGCAGATGTGCTAGCTCATCCGTTGTTAATTTAAAGTCAATCAAATTTGGCCCACCTTACAAATATTGGCTTTGGTAACTTTGTGCTTGTGTGTGATTTTTGTACCATTTCTTTGCTCTGGAACTGCTATAACCATACTGATCAAAACATCAAGAAGCTATATATATATATATACGCTTACTGATCTAGCTTGGCATAGCACTGGCCAAAAACATTTTAAGCAGCGTCACACTGCTCTTCCAGCAGCATAGCTCTATCTAGGTTAAGTGCAAATATAGCAAGGCCTATATACACCAATTGATTTTTGTGCGAAGAGGAGGTCAGTGAAGTCAGGATGCCAGCCTGGCTTAGATGGGAAGCTGCTGGTATTTAAATGAACATTTCAATTCACTGTGGTAACCCTTAGAGAAAAATAACAGCCATAGTCAGCTAACAGATTTGTTAAACATTCTTCGTCTTCCTGGTCTAAGAGGAACTATGAAAGTGCATTAATATAAATATTTGCATGTAATATATTACATCATCTTAGAAAAATTGTCATGAATAAATAGAAACCCAAGTACAAACTACTTTTACAAATTATAGCGAGAAAACCAAACAATGCTGTATTGTCCTTTTCAAATATCCTCACCCTGCAGAGGCACAGGCAGCCAGCTTGTGATACCACGGGAAATCACGGTTAGAAAACACGAGGGAGGGAGGGAGGGAGGCAGCTCACTACCAGCACCTGGAGCTGAGACGGGGCAGCTCTGCCCTGGCTCCCACCTTCTGTTTGACCTCAGGCCTTTCCCCAGCCTCTGTTTTCTCTCCTGTCTTCTGTTTCTCTTCAGTATGTAAGGTATACCATCGAAGTTGCAGAAGTTAAGCACAAAGATTTCTCTTAAAGTCCATTTGGACATTTAGTTCCATGTAAGTGAAAAGTTAATTTTGGATGATGGATTCATAGATTCCCAACCAGGCACTGCCTAGGGTAAACCCAGCCTTAAAATGACTTGTCAAAGTCCTAGAAAACAGTTTGCATAGCAGCTTAGCATTGCTTAAGACAGATAAGTGATTTAATTCTCAATTTGCAGTTAATTCTTAATTTAATGAGACTTTGCAAATTAGAACTTTTTAAAAGGGCAGCTGTGTAATCTGGCAGTTCAGCATATGGATGCCGGGGGAAGGAAAGCTATTTTATGTGGCTATAAAAGCTGATACAAGAAGTTGGCGGTTATGAAACTTGTGTCTGAATTGTTGGTCTAAACAGAGCAGAAGCTGTTGGTCTGATGGTGGGTTGCGTGGGGGCCGTATCCAGAAGCGAGTGGGAGGATTCAGTGCACAACTTCAGCACTGAGCTACCACAACTGCTGGGAAGCAGGAGGGATTGCAGTGATTAAAGGACAACACCAGAAAACAGCTGGAGATAAAGTGCTGCCCACTGATGTAGAAAACATTGCTTCTTCCCTCCCAACATCTTAAGGGACATACAATAATAGTTTTTCTGGCCCATGGAAGCCTGGAGAGAAAGAATGATCCTCTGAGTGTTTTTTTAATAGCAGTGGTGGTGTAGCTGTGATGGCCAGAGAAAGTGAGGCTTGGAGCAGAGCTAACATCATTCACCAGAGCAGATATAAAACATTTTCAGGCACAGAGTCACCTGCAGGGTCTCAGAAACTGACAGCTCATCTGATTTTTCCAAATACATCGGCAAGGCTAGTAAAAGATGCTGCCTCTCCCTACCGGTCTTGCTTTAGTGGAAATACTGTTCTATACTTACCTACCATAAGGAGTTACAATTAAATTATCGAAAGAATGAGGCCTGGGAAAGCTCCTGTACCCCTAGTGAATAGCACAAGAGAAAGACAATAACTGCTGATGGACACACTAACTTTCCCCTTCTTAGCAGCATTTAAGGAACACATCTTTTGTAGTTTCACTCCCTCATTTACCACTGGATTCAGTGAATGTGACACAAGTTTGACAGAAAGCATAATTTTACTTAGTATAAAGCAGATGTAAATGTCAGAAGGAAGATAAATGTGTTCCTAAATGAAATAAGAGACCCCAGGCAGTGCTAAGCTAAGCAGCCCCTCTCTTTGGATGTCGCTAGAGTTATGGCAGTTTGTCACATGAATATGATTCTTCTCATTTCTCCAGACAGTGCCTTACAAAATTAATTCAATAATACAGTGATTAATACTAACAGTAGTCATTATAATTATTCTGTGAAAGCAGCAACACAGCATTTACCGCATTGGCTGAATGAAGTAACTTCCCACAACAGGGAGACTGATGACTGAGATCGGGAGGTAAACCTAGGACATCAGCAAGACAACAAGGGAAACAAAAAAATCGAAGAAAATAAAAGTTAAAAAGTGAATAATTAGTGTAAGCACAATCAAAGTGGATTTGCCTGTATTATTGCCTGCTGATCCCGTTTCTTTCCAACCAGTGCAAGATGCCGCATGCTACGCCAGTGCAGATGTATCACACTCGAGTATGTTTATTCCCTTAATCACAGCCGTTTCTTGTTGTTGAAATGAATGCTATGAAGTTAGCTCTGACAAACCTCTGAAAAGCCCTCCCTAAACAAGCACAATGTGATAAGAAACCACATTCAATTGTCCTTTATGACTGATTTTCCTTCAACCTCTATTACCTTTGAAGGACATATCGGAGTAGCTAAAGTTACTTACTAATCTCAAGAACCTTCTGAAAGTAGACTCTAAAACTTGCCTTTCCAAAACGGTTCTAATCTCTGAAAATTGCTATCAAAAACTGCAGTAAAACATCCATCCATCCATTCTCAGCTCTTGTCACAGTAACTCAGGAAGATACATAGCCATGCTGACATGTGTTGAAAGCAAGCCAGATTTCAAAAAAGGCCATCTGCATGCAAAACTTGCTCTGTTTTCATTGTCTGAAATAATACCAACTTCTGTTTTCTTAATTGTTTGTGTGTGTGCTTGTGTGTGACCTGTAATAGCACTTGCTTGAAATGGGCGTATAAGAAAAGATCTCAAGCATAAGGCTGGAATAATGCCACTAAGTATACCCACCCCTTTTGCTCCAAAAAGAAAACTTCTTGAAAATGTCGTCATTGCCAGGAAAGTGTTGTATTTTAGGACTTGGTATCTTTTGCACGTTGAAATAAAGAGATTTATAAGCTTTTATATCCTGATTTCATCCAGTTCCTGTTCCCTCTCTCCTATCTTGTCTGCTGTTCTTATGCCTCCACCTCCTCTTCCTTTTTGTTCCATACAAGATTACTTTTTCCTGACTATTCTCTCTGGATCTCTTGAAGTGAATCTGCTTCTAAAATATTCTGAAAATAATTTATTCTGAAATTAATTTATCTAAAATTTTGAATTCTATCCGTGAATCTAGTTCTTGATGCTGGCACAAAAGATCTCCAAATCCCTGTTTTAAAGAAATAGGGGTAGGTGGAAGAGTTATCAAAAATAATGGCAAAACAATGCCACTGTTCTCTGCCAGGAAGGGGGCTGCTGCAGAGCAGCAGTCCCTTTAAATGGCAATTTAAAGGGACGACTCGCATTGTATTTTTGGTAAGAAAAGGAACCACAACTGTCATAGCACGACCGCACTGACTTCAAAGCAAGCCAAAAGCTGAATTATTATAATTTAGTTCCACGAAAAATGCATTTGAGATCACCCTCAGTGTGCACAATCGAGATGTCCTGTGTCCCTTCCCTGAAAAAAAAAATAAAAATACAAGTGCTCTATTATTAGTAAAGGGCGGCAGCAGCAGCCTCTAACAGAGCTGGCAGAGGAGCTCTGGCAGGGCTAGAAAGGTGGTGTCTGTAGCTGAACACATTTGCTGGCTCATCAGCGAGCCTGGCCAGGACTTGCACAGCTTTGTGGACTAGCTGCTGCCTTAAGGGACAAGCTCCATAAAGTTGCAACAACAAAGCTGTTCTGTGCTTATTTAAGCAAAACTCTTCCTCTGAGGCTGAGAGCCTGAGAGCTCCCCATGGAAAACTTATTTACATAATTGAGTGATACATCACTCAGTTATGTGAACATTTCTCAGGACTGTAAAGCTGGTAGCTATTCTAAATCTGTGATCCCACTGTGGTTTTGTAGCTTCTTCCCTGTTATGGGCACAGAAAAATTTAAATGGATATACCCTATTAAAAGTGACTATTTTTCTTACTGCTGAAGAAGAAACTGTAGCAAGATGAGCTGTAATTTTTCATCCAGATGGTGGAGAAGTTTGTGACTGTTTTTAGCTCTTGGACCACAGACCATAGACTTGCAGTCCCACGCACCTCTCTCTCTGAAAAACGAAGAAAAAAAAAATTGTTCTGTCTTCCAGTCAACAAGGTTGGTTTTGGTCATCGAAGCAGCACGAGTCTATGAGACAGCTCAAGTCCAGTCAATTAGAGAGCTGGGGAATCAGTGGAAAGACTTTCAATATCAAGAGGTATGGAATAGAAAGCCAATGTATTCATTAAAGCACAGGACTCAGACCGTATAGGAAATGTCTCTGGATGTCTGTGCTATACGTACCTTATGCTGCACTGGGGACTCTAACGCACCTGTATGAGATCTATGGCAAAGGAATTGCATGGGGTAAGAGAACAGTCATGGCAGTTCATCAGCAGCAATATTCTGTAGAAATGCAATTCTAGGAAAAGGATAGGAACAGACTCTTCCCTCCGCACCCTTTGCAGGAACAAAGTTTTAACAAAATTCTCTTGTGTGACTGAAGTGGAAACCTGGAGAACTGTGATTCAAATGCAGGCTCAGAGATGTAGTTCACAAATATAAGTGCTGCAGCCCTCAGAGCTCTAACAGCAAAGCGTGTCTGACCACAGCAAGAGCAAGGGCTAATGCTGCACAGTGCAACAAGTCTGCACCAGCTGCCCTCTTGTGCACAGAGGTATTTTTAGGCTGGAGTCCTTTTGGTGGAAACACTCAATAGCTCCAAAATGCTGAAGGACTTACATAGACCCTTTGTGGGGCCGTACAAACACCTCTACGGACCTTGCTGAAAATGCTTTCCTGTGGAAGCAGATTTCTTCTTGTACTTCAGAACAAACACAGAGGACATCAAGCCCTGCATGAAGCCATTAGCATTCAGTGCTGGGCCCTTCTGCTGCTCTGCAGTTCAGAGGGGAAGATCATGCACCCTTCTTCTTGCTGATGACTTGTTTCCAGCAGGGATGTGGCTGTTGACAAATTACTCAATATCATTGTCCAAACCCCCATGCTGTATCTCTCTGCTCCAAGCTCCTTCTCTCCCTGTGACCATGCAGCCCCTGGGACAGGAGACCTGATGAAATGATCCGATTACCGCAAGACAGGGGAGAGCAGGTGGAATTGTAAACAGCAGCAGATGCAAGAGAGGAGACGTAAAGCCGTGAACAAGTAGCTTTTGTTTCCAGCCACTAGCAGTGTCAAGTTATTCTGGCAAGGCCAAAATTACAGCTAAGGTTGACTGCGTCTCCATTATTACCAGAGAAAAGAGGAATTGGCACCAGCAGCCTGCAAGCACTTCTGTGAGGCAACCAAGAGTGACAGATTTCACCTGGTGACTTGACTGGAGACACGGAGAATACCAAATGCAATGTGAAAGCAGGAGAGCAAAGGCAGGAGGCTGGAAGGCGTCCACTCACCAGAGTCCTCCTCGGGTGCTCGGCTGTAGCTCTCTGGGGTCTGGCTTCCCTCCTTTTTTGCCTTGCTGTGTGTCTGTCCTCCATCCATTCACAAAAAAGCAGCAGGTGTTTAGGGAGGAAGAAGCAGTTATCCCTGAAGAACATAAATAAATATAGAGATATGAAGAGCAGGCCTGAAAAAAATAAAAAATGAAGAAGGAAAAGAGACTGAAAGGGGGGGCGGGGGAAGGAATAAAAACACTTCAAAATCCAAAGTATCTGTTCATCCAGAAAGAGTGTACATCATCTCTTCTCTCTACGTACCTAGCTCTCCCCTGGGAGGTACAACGATGTAACTCCCAGCTCTGTCCTTGGCAAGTCACTTTATTTTGCTGTGTCTCCGTCTGCTATCTGGAGACGGTTGCTGGCATGCTACTTTTATCATGTGATTTGATTTGCCTGGTCAGGCTGCAAACTTTTAAGTGCAGGGACACCCACACTCTCATTCTGCTCATGAACCATATCTGGCAACAGTTGGGGTTCCTCTGAGAGAAGGAGAGCCCCCAGGAGCTACTAAGTCAGTGGGTATGTTGGTTTGAACGTTCTGGTTCCCTTTAGCAGCAGCAAATCCAGCAGCTGCAGCAGTGGGGTGCTGCTGAGGCTGGGGGTCCTCTGAAGCTGTTAACACCAAAGCAGAGGAGAAAACATGTTTTGGGATAAACGAACTTTCATCTTCACAAGTTCTTAGCAGGGAAGGAAGGAGGAAGGGTGAACAAGCAGATCAACAGCAATTGAAGTGGATGAGGTACAACTTCCAAGGACATACACATCTAGACCCAGAAGAATGTTTGGGGTACCAAAAACTAACTTTGTGTTGCTCCCAGAGCAGACCTCTGAACTGACTTTTGGTACAGGCCCTGGCGAGCAAAATAGCTCTCTGTAATTCTTTTCTTTAGGGCACAGTGAGGAGGAGATTAGTATCATTTTTCCCAGAGAAGGAAACTGAGGCACAAGGAGGAGAGATGACTGGGCCAAAGATGCAGCCTGATCCAGCTACAAGGTTGCCCAAGCTGTTTCTATTCTCTCATGCAAAGGAGAGAATCGTGCTCTTCAGGGTTAGGCACTCACAACCCAAACTCCCTTGAGCTGGTTCATCAGCAACAAAAACAGCAATGTCATCGGTACTGCTAATGTTTTCTGAAAGGTATGATTTGAAGGGACAGGTAAAATATTTTCTAAAATCAACTGAGTGTATTAAGAAAGGAAAAAAAAAGTAAGATCTGGGACATACAAATTTTCAACCAGGTCAGAGACAGACACAGCTAATGCTTCTACATCAGCTGAGAAGGGACAGAGTACAATCCTGCTAAGAGAGAGTTTTATTATGATATTTAATTTAACAATTTCAAAAAGAGGTGTTTCATTCAGTCCATGGTTTTATTCTGCAGCAATGCTATGGGCGTAGGCATTGCCAAGCTTGTCCTGATTTCCCTGCAAAGTTGTGGCTTAGAGGTTAGAAACGGAGGGCTTAGAAATGGAGGGCTGCTTGGTGAAAACTGTTCTTTCACCAGATTCTGGGTGTTACTGGTCTCTATTGTACTGATTGTTTGGTTTCACCTGCCTCTTATCAAAAGACTGTTATCTACTCTGGAAGTATATGTAGATGTATAAACAGAATCAGCTTTCAAAAATAGTGTTCTTAATTTTTTTTTTCCGGTATACAAGCTGAAAAATACAGATACCTTTCTGACTTTTAGTGCAAGTCAGCTGATTCAGAACTGGAGACAAGCTTTAATTAGAACATTTAATCTTCAAACACACCATTGTATCAATGTCATATCATTATCCTAGGATATTTCCCAGAATGACATGTTTTTGGAGTTATGTATATGTATATATACATATACGTGCTTTTTTCTTAGAAGGGGTTCACTATCTACATACTATATACATGCCAGGAAAAGCATTCATTAGTGAAGATGGAAATGATGAAAAATGAGTGGAAAATGAGGATGTCATTGCTAGGGCTCCACTGCTTAAAGCCAAGCTGGAAGAGGGATATCGGTTTCCAGGTAATGCTAATGGTGGAGAAGAGAGTGTCTTACATGACAGGACTCTGGGGAGCAGCAGCGGTGGGTAGGGTGTTGGAAAAGCAATGAGTTTACCTCTTCCAAAACCTCTCGACCTAAGTTACAATTGTTTTAGTGCCTGTAACAGTTTCTGCAGTCAGGACAGGAATGAACAACCTACTCGCTGTTCACTTCCCCTGAAGGTACCAGTGCAAACAACTCATTTTAATGTGGTTTCGCCTACAAATGTATAACCTTGGACCAGGATGTTACATACACAAGGTTACTCCCACAGAGAGATGTTGTGATATTGACATGCTAATTCTGGTGTCCTGCCAGGGATGTACTGAATGCATTTTTCAGGAAAATAAAGGGAGGGGTAATTGCACAATATGCAAAGGCTTTTGTAATTTTCTTTAAAGGCTGAAGAATCCCCAGGGTTTTATTTAAGCAGGGAGACAATGGGCAAAGCCATTTGAAATGCAGAGAGGTATCGGTGCAGAATGGGAAATGAACTAACGGTAGCTATAGGTCAGTGAAGGTTGCAACAGAGGAAAAAAAAAAAAGGAAAACCTAGATAATTATCCTTTCTTTCCTAATTAACCCTTACTTTCAGTTTCTGCCCAGCTTTCCAGCCCTGAGGGAGAATGTGCTTGCAAGACAGATGCCAGGTGATCCAGTTCAAGGTGTCCCGTCGCTTGTGAAGCACAAGTAAATTGCCTGAACTTGAGAATAAGTTGGCAACTACAACAAAATTTGCTGTCACATATTATTTTTACATCAAGGGAACGAGATATGTGGCCACAAAGGAAACCCCACCTGCACGCTCCACTTCTAAGGCTGAGGACACTTTTTTTTCTCTTAAAAAGCGCCACTCCCCTATGTAAGATAATTTTAACAGGCTTTCAGAAAGTCAAGCTGCCCTCTGCAAGCCTGTGCAAACTCTCTACTGAGTAATACTGAAACTTAAGTTTAGAAGCTAGCTCTTGCTGGTGTTCATAAAAGATGACCTGTAGAACTGTGCTTTTCTAGGCGTTTTAACTGACCTCTATTTTTCTCTTTCCTTTAACTGGTCCTATCTAGCCAAATCATTGAGGTTTTAACTTACGTGGAAGAGAAATTCTTGTCTGGCATTCTCCAAAAAACAGCAAAGCTTTCTCCAGAAAGGGTAACAGGCGTACATGACTCATACTTTACCAAATCCGTGTTAGGGAGGAACCAGCTATCCTGCGGAAAGGAGCAGTCATAGGTTGATCTAATCCCCACTAATTCCAGTCAGTGCATAAAATCTTCCAGCACCACCAGAAACAGATTCTGAATCGAGAGAAAAAGAGGTTTTCAGGTTGTACCCAGCCCCTGCATTCATAACACAGAAATAATTGTTACATGTCACAGAACATCAGAAAGGATAGCTTGAACAGGACATGAAGCAGTTAATGTTACAAACTTTTTACAGCTATCTACTTCACAATCATTCCTCCCAGCCAAAGCCTCCTGGAAAAATTTAAATTTCTTTACCATAGCTCAGACATGTATTGTACAGAGCAGAAAGAATGATGGGAAAATTAAATCCACATATCAGACTAAAGTGTTTCCCTGCACAAGGAAGATGTGTTACATCCACAGCAGCAGAAGAACCAGCAGTTGATCACTGTGCGTCACAGGACAGGATGGGGCTGCTGAATTAGTATTGAACTGGAGTGCTCCTTCTCCTGCTAGGAAACAAAGCTGCATTTCACAGATGTCATTTATAATGAGAGACAAGATTTGTATTCAATCTGCAGGTCAGGTCTTTAATGAGATTCACTTTTCCTGGTCTATAAGTCACAATGAAATGACGAGAGCTCTCCAGCAGCCAGTATATTAGGTCCCCAGCCACGGGCCTTCCAAACGCCAAATGCAAAGTGCACGGCAAAGCACCCTCTTGCTTTCCCTTGTCATCACTGATTGACCTGGGATATGGAACATACTGTCACCCACAGAGCCATGAAAACTGTGGAACCTGTGACCAGAGAGAGCTACTGCAGAGCTGGGATGCTGCCAGAGGGTCTGTGTCTTTGAAGAGATAAGTGCTCCACTTGCCTGAAATCTTCACCGGAGAAATAAATGATGTTATTCAAAATGCTGTCCAAGGGAAGGCCTTTCCTAAGACTAAGGCCTTCTTTGCAAATAAGAGTTTGTTGCAAAATAAAATGAAATAAAAACCATAAAAAGCAAAAACACGAACCACGTGGCTGTGGTTTTATGACCTAGTACAGGACTTCGTCTTAGAGAGCTGGTAGTTCTCCTAGTGCTCCAGACTGATTATTTTAGGCAAAACTACAAAATAATGAAATAGAAAGCTGAATTCAAGTTGCACCTTAATCTTCCTAATTTTTGAGTGATTTAACAACATTCTTTAATGCTGTGTTTAGGGGCTCTGATTAAGTATCTAAATGTCATGCCTGTTTGCTGAATCCAAGTATTGTCTCTAATCCATACTTAGCCTGCAACAACCTTAATAATAGCACTTAAATAATTCACTGGGCACCTTCACAGAGGCATCACATGATCCATTTTGGAGGTGTCACCCAGAGTCACACAGTCCAACCCACTCCTTTGCAACAGTCCTGGTGTCTCAGCCATCAGGAGCCAACAGTGTTGTCTGGCATTCTCCCCAAAGAGTCAAGAGTTTTCACGGGCTCAGATGCTCAGCAGCTTCATAATCTTCTCCTCAGTCCGTCACACAAGCACCAATGTCCAACCAGAGAAGGAAGCAGGACTAGACAATCTGGGGCAGGCAAAGGAGCAGAATTATTGGAGCCCTAAATAAGACTATTTTAAGGTTTTTCCTTAGAAAGTTCTGCATCTTTCCATTTCAGTCTTTTGTGATGTATCCTGAAGCTCCTAGGTGTGACTGACTCATGGAAAGGGACAGACAGGTTACCTAAAAGTCATTTTCAAAACATTTTAAGTCATTCACAAACATTTAATATCGTAACTAATGACAACGGCTGCATTCAAAAGGAGCTTTATGCACTATTCCAAAAAGCAAAGCAAGGAGACAGAAAAATGAAGCTGGTTAATTTTTAAATAACTTTTTTTTTTTTTTTTTTGCCATAGCTGTTTGCTCCTGCGCTCCAATGCTTATTTCTAGTGTTGGCTGAAATAAGAAGTGCAGAAATACGTACAAAATAAGCTACTATTCCTAGCTAAGCCAAAAATATCTAGAAACCAAAGCTTACCAAGCAACACTGTTCTCAGTAAGTTCAGAGAAGATTAAATGCTGAATCCTCTGAAGGTTCAGCTTTTGGGAACCTTACTCAAATGAAATCTCCAAACCTAACAAAGTTTACTCATTATCAGATATTCTGCTCAAAACCATGGCAGTGGTGAAACTTAATGAAAAGACAACCCAAGATCCACCTTGCGTAGAAAAATACCTGGCACTGCAAATATAGAGATTCCTCTCCAGATCAAAATATGAATTGCTTTAAATGTAAGTTATTAATAGAGCTCGTGTAGTTTTTCACACAGCTAACAGAATTGTAGAAATAAAGTAAAATCTTCAAGTCAGATTTTGTTTTCCTTATTTTGGTAACCATGGGTATGAGATCTCTCAGACACTTTGGGAAGTAATCCAGACTTCTTTCACCTACAGAAATAAAAATAATTAATGGAACACCTGGGGAAATGATAACAACAACAACAACAATAATGGCCTTTCCAATGTTGTATCTTTTTAAAAGCAAGAAATCCTAAAGCTTTGAGGTATTCTAAGGTTTCATTTTGCCTTCCCTCCCTCCCCATTTGTTTCTTTTAAACTTAGTTATATCAAAAATGTTAAGTTCACCAGGTAGGACAGTTTACGTACCTCTAAAGCCTGTTAATCAAGTGAGCTTTTTGCCCTTGAGGTATAGGAGGTCCCTTCTTCGGTTTCAGTCTTATTTGACATCTTTTAGTTCCCTCACAGAGGCCTTCTGCAAAAGAAAACTAAACGTGTCCAAGCTAACAGGAAGCAAAGTATCTAGCTTGGGATAAGAAAGGTACCTATGGTACCTCTGAGATGTTCTCTGTGTTTTTAAGAGGGCTCTCTAAAAATGAAAGAGGCATATATCGTAATTGCTGAAACAGAGAACTTTCATTTCAGAGCCATCAGACAATTAATATCATAGCGTTAACTATTCTTTATGAGGATATATGGAACAGTTCTGTAAATGATGAAATAACTTCTCAAAATACCAACCAAGAACACTGAAAAAACCCATTCTCTTACACAGATCAACCACTGACTTACAAGTCTGCTGTCAAAGGCCAAAATGCTCTCAGCTCACTGAAGACTGTACCTGTACATCTAGGGTCTCATAGCCATTTTTCCCAAGTTATGGGAAACGCGTTTCCCATTTTTCTCTTTTCCTCTCCTTTTTTTTCCCCGCTGTCTCTCCATTGATCCTCATCTCCTTTGTCAGCCTCAGAATGAAGAAATCTGCTATAAAAATGACACAGAAAGCTAGATGATTCAGATCCTTCGCTGCGTATCATGTGTGGCATGGAACAAGTACACTAAAAAGCTGCATTTTATCACATCAAGAGATTACAGTTGTCACAGGCAAGTACAGCAAAGATGATCATTATTCTAGGAAAGAATATGTTATAGCAACGACACTGTTAGGTGTTGAAACAAGTGTTTGATGTGTTATCAGTTGACAAGCAAGGTGAGAAGATGCTTAAAATTAAATACAGTTAAAAGTATTGCAGAGTCAAAGGTTTATGGTGTCTCCAGGCATTCCTAGAGCTGTAACTATCTGTATTTCTATTTTGCAACTCAATAAAAACCTAGTAAGTATAGAAAAAAAGGTGTGGATTTGCTTACAACACAATAAAGTTAAGAATTAACTGATATTTTGTTGCAAGTACAGGAGAAATGACCTTTCTGGTTGTTCACAACTCATCTTTTTCTCCCTAATAGCATAGGAATAGATCAAGGAAGTCAGTTTTATAGTTGATGTGCTTATTCATATTGGAGCCCCTTGAGGATATGATATTTATTTGTAACTAAGGTTGCTCTTCTCAGATTTTTATATTGTCTTATTATTTTAGAAACAAAACATCCAGAAACCTTCTAGATTGCTCGTACCCCACCGTCTTGTCATTCTAGCAGACGTTAGAGGGGTTGAAGCCTCCCATGAGGACAAGGGTCTTGATCATGAGGTTTCCCCCGGTTGCCTGAGGAAGGCCTCACCTATTTCTTCTGATGAGATGGGGGGCAGCAGACACTCACCACAACATTGCCCATGTTGATCTCTAATTCTGGCCCACGAGCTCTTGACTGGCTCATCACCCATTCTATGGTATAGCTCTCGTTCCCACCGTGCTCTCACATTAAAGGCAACTCCCTGCCTCACCATGCTGGTCTGTCCTTCCTAAAAAGCCAGTATCCATCCATTGCAGCGCATCCCTGTGATCCCCAGTGAGATCATACCTCTGCAACTACTTGCAGACATCTAGTGCCTCTTGTTCGCTCCCCGTGCTGCCTAGAGTTCCTCTGGAGTTACTGGGTTTAATTCACAGCACTAGTACCTCTGCAAATAATTTGCATCCCCAGTCCCTGAAATGTGTGTACTGTATGTTTGCTCTTCTCCTGGAAGTACCTGGATAACTAACACTGAAATAGAGTGGCCACATGCATCCTCCCGTGCACCATGGAAAATAGAGCTTTGCAACCAGGAGGGATGTGATCTCTGGTGGACGTATTTGACCACCGAAGCTGTTGAAGTAAATCTTGATATAACAGATCTTTTGCTGTTTTTGCGTTTTTTGGTGGTTGTTTTTTTTCCTCAGGGTGGTGGCTGGACTGATACAAAGGGTAGCTTGCCTTTTGCAGCTGTTCATTCTTACACCATTTTTCTAGTATAGCACAGTAGTAGGCCTGGTACTGTAGACATGTCCTGCAGCTAAAATTATCATCTGGTTTCACATTTGAAAAATGTAAAGTTTACATGCAGAGCATGATGTTTTTCTTCTATTTGCTCATTATATTTTACAAATAAAAAGACTATAATATTACTGGATTTGTGCCTTAAGCACAAATGAATCATAGAAGATAAATTATCCTGAAATTATATTTTTTGGAAGTCAGGGAACAATATCCTCATAACAGAGAGAAAAAAGCCTATTACAACCCAAATGTGTTTACCAAGGGATACTACAATACCCCAGGCCATGTTATTTCAAATTAATGGGGCCTGTAAACACACTTTTCTTGATATAACTTATTTGTATCTGCTGAAGTCATACACAGCTGTGAAGCATCACCAGAAGTGGTACTCTGCAGAGAAATCTCTGATTAAGAAGCTGCAGAATTTCCGTAATTTCAATTAACTAAAATGAATGGGAGAAATCTCTAAAGCCAGTTGGCAAGCCGTTTGTTTTGTATAAATCCCATTTTCTTGGGAGGAAAGATCCATTAATCAGTAATGCTACATCATGAAGGAAACCAAAATCTCTCTCAAAAAAAAGTATCCCTATCTAGACATGTATAAGACCAGAAGCACAACCTTAACACTGTGGATGCAGTTAAATTTGAAACTAGTGAAAAGGGGCTAGTGATGGCAGACATCATTTCTAAGTGGGAGTGGAAATAAATCATACTGCTGTAAGCTATTTTCACACTGGAGTACTGAAACAGCAAGTGTGAACACAAATATATATACATATATATATGAAAAGTGTTACCCTTTTAACTGAATTAATTACACTATCATGTAACCTGTGCCTACATAAGGCATCAGAACTGGACTTCCACCAATTGAACAGCTTTGTGAGTTTGACACTGGTCAACATCCAGCCAGGTTTTTATATTTTTCAGGTTGTTTGCGATCTCTTTTTCATAGACTGAGCTATCACAGTGACTCAGTAGGATTCTGCAGAGTAGTCAGTGTTAGGATCAATACAGAGTTGCAGGTGATATGTCCTTGGAAAAAAAAAGGAAAAAAAAAAGAAAAAACAACACTAATTTTTTTTTTTATAATTTTCTTTTTAGAATTTCAAGCCTTTGTTATCTTTCTTATCAAAGTCCATTATTTTTCAATAAGCTGTACAGAGAGGTTGCCTTCAACGAGCACAGTATCTGATGAAAACACCTACGAAGTACACTGAATGACTCCGTTTCAGAGGACACCAAACCCAAATTCATCCTTTAAATTGCCCAGAAAGACAACATAACTAATCATTCTAAATATGACTAAAAATGTTTAAATCCATGTAAATGGCATAAATATGTATTTCTTTTATGCAATTTTTGTTAGACATGTATTTAAATAATTTTTTTAGATATACTTCTCTGTATTAAATTTATACACCCTCAATTAGATGAAACTTCACAAAATTGCAAGCCTAAGAGGAGTTTGCAAAAAGTGATCTAGACCTCACCTTATCCCAGAGGTTTACATGAGTAATTTCTGACAAAAAAAAAAAAACACCACT
>VYZM01000032.1:0-13539 GCA_013398915.1 Dromas ardeola | reverse complement strand
TGATCAAGCTGGTGTTCTGTTGAGCGGCATCAGAGGTTTGTTTTTGTTTGCTCATTATTTCAAATCAAGAACATTACAGGATTTTGAATTGTCTCAGGCATTATGTGAAAAATCGATACCACAGATCTTTCTGTAAAATTTCTTATCACTGGGGAACAATGCTTTTTCGTTTTCTTTTTCTTTTTTTTTTCTCCAACATTTAATTTTATCAATTTGAAAAAGAGTACTTAGAAATATAATCTGTGCCACATCTCATCCACCAAGGCTGGCACAGGAAAGTAATAAAAATAAAGTGAGGGAAGTCAGTGAAATGTCTTTTCTTCAACATAATTAGGGAAGATTAATTCATTCTCATCAACTGAAACGAGAAAAATTTGTAAAATAGATAGGATGGATTCCTTCCAGAATCTTTTCAGCATTTGAAACCAGATACTTCCCATAGAATTTGTCACTTGACTGACTGCTGGAGGACTGCTATGACATGTAGCTCATGTCAAAGTCTGCTTGACATGGGACACATCAGGGACAGGCCCATGCTTCCTTGCTAGAGTGGACAAGCACATTGTTGAAGGAATATGAGGATTCCCTAGTGCTACATTTCAACTGAGCAAGGAATAAATATTGCAGTAGTCTCAGAGTTTCAGTCCCTAACTGCTCAGACGGCAGGCCATTTGGCATGTCTGACTAAAAAATTTGGTCCCTGTGACTAAGTGTCTTTCCTCTGGAGATTATGATAAGATGCAAAGAAGGTAGAAGCATGGGTTTCATTGAATGCAACTTGTGAACACAGCCAGTGTACTCTTTCTGCAAAGATCTCTTTTAGTATCATAATGATTACTTCAGAAAAGATAACTCTTTCTTTGAAGTTGAGCCTCCAATGGTGACTGGAATAAAGCATATTAGCGTTCTCCTACTTATCAAGAGTCCCATTTCTCACCAAGTGACCTCACCTGGGTATGGAGGAGCTGCACACGCTCACTTGCATCCATCAGTTCCTGCTCAGCCACCTTTCTACATCTCTCTGTTTGTTCCAGTGCAGCCCGTAGCTCCTCAATTTCAGCCTGCAGCAGGTTTGCTCTGCGCTCCACCATGGCCACCTGCTCCTTCAGGTCCTCCTGTGTCCTGAGTGCGTCGTCCAGGTGTATCTGGGTATCCTGTAAAAGAGGCAACAAAAGTTGCAAGGCGTCAGTGTGTTCTTGGGTGCCAAAAATGTCAGGGATGTCATTTGTCTTACTGTAGCTTTGCCGAACAGACCTTGAGCACTCCCTGTGTGTTTCTCAGGTTCTTTTGTGCCTCTGCAGCCACGCGGTTGGCATGGCTCAGCTGGATCTCTATTTCATTCAGGTCTCCCTCCATCTTCTTCTTCAGCCGCAGGGCTTCATTCCTGCTCCTGATCTCAGCGTCCAGGGTGCTCTGCATGGACTCCACAATTCTGAGGTGGTTTCTCTTCATCTGGTCGATCTCCTCATCTTTCTCTGCTACCTTCCTGTCAATCTCAGACTTCACCTGGTTGAGCTCAAGCTGGAGGCGCAGGATCTTCCCCTCTTCATGTTCTAGGGAGGCCTGGACAAGAACAAATCAGAATACTATTTATATGAGAAATGTTGAACAAGAAGCTCTGAGTAAAAAGGAGTGCCATATTTTAATATCATTACACTTTTATACAAAACACTCTTTTCCTCTTGTGTCTGGGAATGACTTCACAGCGCTTATAATGAGATAGAGAACCAAGATGTGTGAAAGAGCAATAAGTAATGCTGAGTACCTCAGCTTCCTCTAGCGAGGCTTGGAGTTCAGATTTCTCCTGCTCAATCTGCTTCTTGACTTTCTCCAGCTCATGAATCGCCTTTCCGCCCTCGGCAATCTGCTCCGTGAGGTCGGAAATCTCCTCTGTGGGAGCAAAGACCAACAAAATGGTCAGGCACGGAGCAGAATGGGAAGGGCCCTTTCACACCAAGGTGACAAGCATGACCTGCAGACACAGACCCATACGGAATGGTGGTAGCGGTGGCTAGGGAGAGAGCTCTGCCAGGAGCCGAGGGATGGGGACTTACGCTGCAAGTTCTTGTTCTCACGCTTCAGCGTTTCCAGGTGGTCCAAGGACTCCTCATAGGCATTCTTCATCTTAAACAGCTCTGTGCTGAGAGAGCGAGACTCCTTCTGGGAGGCTTCCAGCTCAGCCTGCGTTTCCTCGTACTTCTGCTTCCACTCTGCCAGGATCTGAAGAGAAACGGGGCGTGAGCGTGGATGCGGCAATCGGGAGGGGATGCTCTGGCCAGGAGCTCCAGGCCTGGAGCCCAAAACACCTTGTCAAAGTTCTTCTGCTTCTTATCCAGCGCTGCGCAGGCAGCATTCGATCGCTCCACGTCAATCATCAGGTCCTCCACTTCATTCTGCAGCCTCTGCTTTGTCTTTTCCAGGGAGGCACATTTGGCATTGACAGCTTCAACATGTTCCTCGGCATCCTGCAGGCGCTGTGCCAGCTTCTTCCTGGAAGGTGGTAAGCACAGGTCCATGTGAGGAAGCAGATGGGAGCCAGTGGTGTGCAGCCAGTATGCTTTTCACAAGAGCACACTTAGCCACTCGGTAGCATGTGCTCCTCACTTACACAGAGGTGTAGGACCTCTCCCAGCCGGACACTGTATTTCTATGCCTGAATCCTGGGCTACAGCAATTCACTCTCTGCTCTTCACTCTGCTCTTCACACTAGCATCTCTCGGCTCTTCTGCATCTGAAGAGCTTTGCTGCTTCTGTTTTTCCCCAATGCATACCTGCTCTGGGTTATATTCTCTCTCTTCCTGGCACCCCACCCCAAAGCAGAACATTGGCTTCTTCCTGACAGTACCACAGTGGTCTCTTCAAATTCCCGTTCTTAGTCTCTGGCAGCCTTCCCCACATTCCTCACATACTTGGCCTCCTCCAGCTCCTCCGTGCGCTGAATAGCGTCCGTCTCATATTTGGTTCTCCACTGGGCCACTTCGCTGTTGGCCTTGGACAGGGCACGCTGCAGCTCCCCCTTGGCCTCCTGCTCCTCCTCATACTGTTCCCGCAGCAAGTCACAGTCGTGGCGAGCAGACTGCAAGGCGTGGGCCAGGGCATTCTTGGCCTGGGGGAAAAATAGTGGTGTGAAAATGAGTGGAAATATCCTGGGAAAGGTCCTGACTGAAATGCTGATGGACACTGAATTATTCTGCTTTGAGTGATGCAAGCTACTGAATGAGAACACAAGATCTGAGAATCCTCAAAAAAATTAATGGATAGACTGTAGGGAAGGGGGAGCAAAGATAGTATGGGAAGACGTGCACTGCATTACCTCAGTGGTTATTTTTCTGCCTCTCCTCTTGTTGATTCTGTGATTTCATACATATCTCAAACTTCTCCTAGACAGGGAGGAATCCAATGGATAAAACAGAATTTGGAAAGCTTTCTCACCTTTATCTCTTCCTCTAAGTGCCTCTTGAGTTCCTCAATCTGTTGGGTGAAAGCCTGCTTGCCTCTTGACAGCTGAGAAATCAGAGCATCTTTCTCTTCCACCTGGCGTGAATATTCACCTGGAAAGTTCAGAAGAGTAAAAGAACCTTTTTATGACTTATTTAATAAGTGTTAACCTTGATAATTAAAGGCACATAAAATATCTTGAGTTAAACAAGATTTTATTTCTTTCATGGAATCTTAATCACTGACATATCTATGAATATGCCATATTTTTTATCTTAGAGGAAGAAATGAGATACATCATGCCTCCTTGTCCCCTATCTGACTAGTCTTACTGTATATTTGCACTAAATCCAGTGGTCACTTCAAGCCTTGAGCTTACAGAATGAGTACTATATGGTATATGTGCCCAGGTATATCCCTGTCTTCTCTTCCATGTCTCCTGCGAAGCAGAAGGATGAAGTCTAGGCTATGGGATAGATGAATTCTTCTTTGAAACACCAGTCATAGAATCATAGAATAGTCCAGGTTGGAAGGGACCTTGAAAGGTCATCTGGTCCAACCTTTCATGGGAGAGGGAGTGTAAATGAGATTATCTAGTACCCCGTCCAGTTGTGTCTTGAAAACCTCCAGTGATGGGGACTCTATCACACCCCTGGGGAGTTTGCTCCAGTGAATAGTTGTTCCAGTCTTTAATCATGGGATTGATCCTGCTCCAGGATGTCTGTATCTCTCTGGTATTGGGGAGCCTGGCACTGGGCACAGCACTCCAGGTGTGCCCTCACCTGTGCTGAGTAGCGGGAAGGATCACCCTCTGTTAACCTACTGGTAACACTTCTCCTAATATAGCACAGAATTCTGTTGTCCACCTTTGTCACAAGAGCACATTTCTGTCTCGTGTTCCACTTAGTTTCCACCAAGACCCCCTGGTCTTTTTGAGCCTTTTTTTTAAAGCCCCAGTTTACATACAGTGTTCTCTTCAAAAACACAAATGTTTTACCAGATTCTGTTTGTAGCCGAGCTCTCTGAGCACTAATGTCATTAAGTGTGCGCTGTTGTTCCTCCTCCTTTGTCTTAATCTCACTGAGCTGATCTTCTAAGGAACGACACATCTTCTCCAGATTTGCCTGTTTGCATGAAGAACAGTATGAATGGTGATTAGTGGTTCAACACATAATTACTGAAAATCTGAAGTCTTAAGAAGGGCGAAAAAAGAAGCTAATGATTTAGAAGTAAAGTCAAAATGTCTCAGTTAACTGATATCTCTTCCTATGAAATTTGCATCACTGATTCAAACATTTGTATAATTTATTAATGTTCACTCAATTTTTTCAATAGATAGAAAGGATGATGGGACACTGTTACATGAGAAATTTCTGTTTGGCTCCTAGTGATTATGTCATTGGAGTATTTAAGGAAGGTAAAGAAAAATAGGAATAAAACGGAAAGGGTAGGGTAGGAGTAATTTCTATTTTAGAAGAAACTAAAAAACTGGTAAAGTAAGAATCTTTCATTTCACAGTCATAATATTCTGAACCAAGCAAAAAGATCCTATAGTTCCTTAGGTTAAATGCTTCAGGTGAAGTATTTTAGCTCTCCCCCAAAGGACACATTATATTATTATACTGATACTGAAATATATGAACTCAAATTCAAGTTGTGACGTGCAACTACTTATCTTAAAGTATGACTAACTTAAATTTCTATGTTAAAATATAAATACTTAATTATGTTTGAATTACTACAAAGAAATATTTCAGTACTTTGGCTTTGGAGACAGACTCCATGTTACTGGCCAAGTCGTCAATCTCCATCTTCAGCTCACTCTTCTCCTTCTCCAGCTTCTGCTTCACTCGCTGCAGGTTGTCGATCTGCTCCCCAAGCTCAGCTGTGCTGTCCGCGTGCTTCTTCCGCAGGGCGGCAGCCATGGCTTCGTGCTGCAGCGTGGCCTCTTCGAGGTCACGGCGCATCTTCTGAAACTCTGCCTCACGCTTCTTGTTCATATCGATCTGAGCTGCAGTAGCCCCTCCTGCTTCTTCCAGGCGCTCGCTGATCTCCTCTAGCTCCCTCGAGAGGTCAGCCCGATGCTTCTCTGCTTTTGCCCGAGAGGTTCGCTCTGCCTCAATTTCCTCCTCCAGTTCCTCAATACGCGCCTGGGGAACGTTAGGCACCCTTCGCACCCATGCCCTCCTCCTTCCTCACCTGGGACCCGGTGAGAGAGGGGAAGGAACAGAGACTTGCCTGCAGCTCCTTGATCTTCTTCTGTAATTGCATGCCCAGGGCTTGCTCGTCCTCGATTTTGCTCTGGATCTGGCTGATTTCAAAGTCTTTCNATTTTGCTCTGGATCTGGCTGATTTCAAAGTCTTTCCTTTGGGCAAAGCAAACCATGTTAGAGCTCAAAGAAAGACAGCAAGTGCACCAGCCCAGCACTCAGGTGCCCCACAGCCACACTTACTTCTTCAGTTTCTCATCCAGCTGCTGCTTATCATTTTCCAAGTCCATTATGCTGTCATGGGCCAGCTTCAGGTCTCCTTCGAGTTTCCTCTTAGCTCTCTCAAGGTCCATGCGCAGTTTCTTCTCTTGCTCCAGGGACCCTTCCAGCTAAACAGAACAAGACCATCAGTGCTCCACCAGCCAGGTCTGACTCCATACCTGTTCTGTTCTTGCTCTATGCCTGTGTGCTTACATCATCCACTTGCTGCTCCAGCTTGGTCTTGGCTTTGGTCAGCGTATTGACTTTGTCCTCTTCTGCCTGCAGGTCATCCAGCGTCTGCTGATGGGCCTCTTGGAGGGCTTTCTTCTCTTTGGTCAGCTTGGCAATGGTCTCGTCCAGGGCTGCCATCTCCTCTGTGAGGTTTTTCACCTTTGAGAAGAAGGGAGCAAGTGTAAATAAAGGAAGTAGATACAGAAGCCCTGTAACAGCACAGTCCCTTTTCTGGAGCACGAGTGACAGGTTCTGCGTCATACCTTGTTTTCGGTGGCATGTTTTTCCTTCTCAACCTTGGCCAGTGTTAACTCCAGATCGTCAATATCTTTCTTCAGCTCTGAGCATTCATCCTCCAGTTTCCTCTTCTTGGCTGTCAGCTCAGCATTAATTTCCTCCTCATCCTCAGCCCTTTCAGTCACTTCCTTAATTTTGGCTTCCAGCTGGATTTTGGTTTTGATGAGCTGGTCACATCTTTCCTCAGCATCAGCCAAACCATCAGCTTCCTACACATGTTCCATGATAAAAACATATCAAAATTATATAGTATACAAAGTTGTATAAAGACATGGTAATTGCTGCTGTAAGTTGCTACGTATTATTTAAAATACCGTACTGTAAACTGTAGCATTTACTGACTGGAAATTCATTACGTTTCTTGATTTGAAAGTGTAAGGAAGCAGCTGTAATAATTAACTGCAAATTTATTAATAAGTGTAGATATTATCTTAGCTTTTCTATGTGGTTTTCCTTCCTATTTTATAAAATATGTGTATATTTTAAAAATAAATACTGGTTTTGAGGGAATGTGTCTGTTACTGAGACATTTGGGATCATTTTACACAGGGCATAACAATTACATCCAAAAATATTACCAATACTCACAGCCTGCACTTGGAGCTGCAGGTCGTTTTTCTCCTGCAGCAAAGAAACCATTTTCTCCTCCAGCTCCTTCCTCTTGGCCTCAGACTTTGCAAGCTCTTCCTTGGTTTTCTCAAACTCTTCCTTCATGTTGGCCATCTCCTTCTCAGATTCTGCACTCTTCAGCAAGGGTTTGATCTTGAAGAACAGCTTCATCCAGGGCCAGTGCTTGACATTCATGAATGCACGAATGTTGTACTGGATGCAGAAGATGGAGTCCCTGAAAGGTAATATAAATATATTATGTTACTTATTTTTAAATTTATAATACATATTTAATTGTATAAACTGATATCTATAACATGACTTTCTACATATAATACTTTATAGTTATAGTTCTATATGTCTTTGTGTATATAAAATATTAATTATATATTTAATAATATTTTTTATTAATAATCTTCAGTATATTTTTATATACATATATATCTCTCTCTCTGAAGAAAATTCCCTAGTTTGATGTAGATTTTCAACCCGTATGGACAGTTTTGAAGTCCAGATATTTGGCTCACTTTCATGGCCAAAGAAAAGGAACACCTCCAGAAGTTGACTTAGTCCCTTTCATGAAAGTTATCCAAGGCAAGAGGATACTTCTCTTGTGCTAGAAGTATGTGTCTCTCACCTTGTGATTATAATGGTCACCTAAAATAATTAGCTTAGACTAGATACCTGGTTTCTGGACGTACATGTGATGTAGCCATATACTTAATTTAGCAAAAATTAGTACAAAGGGTAATATAAGTTAAAAACAGTATTTTTTTTTCCTAAATAAGGATTTTATACCGCTTCATCTACTGCCAGGATATACTCCCAAATACAACCATATTGGTAAACTGAATTAAAGAGCACTATATGAGATTTGGCGAGAATCAACTTATTTTCAGTATCGTTCATGTCATTGTTATCTGATGAGGACTGGCCCATCAGGCAAAACAAGTTTAAGTAGTACCTCCTCTCCATCATTTTCTTGAACTCCACTCTCATCAGGAAGCCCCTGCACATGGCTTGTGTGCGGGTGATGAGCTGTGCGAGCTTGTCATCTCTCATCTCCTCCAGGAGTCCCAGCAGCCCAGCTTTGAAGAACACCTTGAGAAAGGGAATGTTGCAGCACATAAAAAAATCATCAGATATTGCAAGCACAGTACATCAGTGAAGCAGCATTTGTACCTTGGTGTGACCAAATTTGTACTGTGTGTGGTCCACATCGATGGATCCAAGGAGCTTCTCAGAAGCCTTCTTGCTATCAATGAACTGTCCCTCTGGGATGGCACTGGCATTAAGCACCTTGTACCTATGGGAGGAAGTAGAATACGAAGAAGGTCAGATTCCTGAAAGCCCAATCAAACCTGTGCCAACTGACACCATTGTTAAAATTCTCTAAACATGGATCAAGAGTGGAAGAGAGGTGAGTAAGTCTGAACTCTGTTCAATTGTTTAGATATCACATTTTCATGGGTAAACATGTTTTTAGGAAAACCCTTGCACTTTCCTTAGTCCAGAAATTCTTTACACAGAATAGGTACTGATTTCCATGGGTAACCACTGACATATTTCACGTGCCCTGTTATGCCTTGTCTCCAAATGAGATCTTTATGTGTAAGAACAAAAAATGTGGAGAGGAGAAGCAATTCTTCATCAAAAATAGTGGCAGCACATATTACCTGAGGTTTTTCCATGTAATATAGAACAAGAAGCAATATCTTTTTATTTTATTTGGTTTTCCAAGTTAGTCTAGAATATCTTGCAGTTTCTTTATTCACCTTTCTGTGCAGATGGCTCAAGTCATCTTACTTTGGTACCCAGAAGTTAACTAATTCTAAGCTAGTCAACATTTCTGGATAGTTAAAAAGCATTTTTTAAAATGCTTTATCCCATACCAGAATATGAATCAGGGACAGGAATAAATAATTACCCTTTGAAAATGCCTGTTCTTCTAGTTAGCTGTAGAAAGAAACTGGATGACTGACTTGGGCAATTGACTTTTGTATGCCTAAATGTAGGTACAATGAACCACTCCCATAACTCCCACAGTAGTTAAAGCAATTAGGAAATGCAAATCATTCAACATTGGTGGATATGGTGGAGGCTGGATGACATGGAATCTTACCTCTGTTTAAAATCTGCATAGAGTATTCTGCTGGGGAATCCTTTCCTGCAAATTCTAATACCTTCCAGCACACCGTTACACCGTAACTGATGCAGCACCAACTCATGTTCCATGGCACCTAATAAATGACATAATGAATTGGTACTTTATTGTACTGAACAGAGTAGAACAGATTTATCACATCTTTGAACTTTAACAACTTACCAGGTGTTTTTGTTTCATTAGGAATAAGGCATCGCACAAAATGGGGATGTGTGCTTCGCAGATTGCTCATCAGTTTGTTTAAATTTTCCTTAAGAGCAAGAGCAAAGACTTGGGTTTAAAAACGTCACTTATACAATCTCAGTATTTTTTTTTTTTTTTTTACAGAACTTTCAGGCAGTTCTGAAAGGATACTTCCAAGGATTCACTGAGAATCCTTCTTTATTTGGAAGCATGTTCTTTTATCCTTTCTGAACATAAAGATTGTATATATTAGATCAATCTAAAACTTTTCTGAAGTGAATTTTCTTTTTTTTTCATAGTGCAGTAATATTTATAATGATTATTTTACAGTACCCGGAAGAGAGCCGAGACAGTCTGGAAAGAAGAACCCTTCTTCTTGGCACCCTTCTTGCCACCGCCACCACTCTCTAAATAATAATATTTTTTTAAAAAGAAATGAACAACAAAAGCACAAAGTTAGAATCTGAAGAACTTTGTGTGTTCATCTTAAAAAAAACAGAAAATGTAGTAATACGATCAAAATTTGTAAATGCATATGGTGTTTAAAGTTACAATGGGAGACTTGTTTTTTTCAGATGATAGCTAAATAAAATCCAATGAGTTCAATCTGGAGTTAAGAAAATGCAAACAGGAAATAAAGTGTAACATTTTGCATAGTAAGATATTTAAGTAATTAAATAAATTGATAGTGAATACAGCAAAAGCACTCTTCATGTATCTTTACATCTAAGGGTATGTATAAATTTAGCGGCATGTTGATACATTTGATTGTATTCCATGGAGTATTTGGGAATGCCCCATATTGCAGAAATCTGGTTTGTCAGCTAGCCTGTGTTAATGTTGTAGTACAGCTGTCTGGTCTTAAAACCTACAGATGTATTAAGGTCTCTAGGGAAATGTAATATCCTTTACTAGTCTGAATGATTGAGTTACAAAGAGTAGATGAGGCTCTGGATTTTCAATTTTTGAAATGTAAATATTATTGCACAATATTACTGTAAGATTGTTATTCTGTAAATTATAGTAGAACTGATTTCAAAGAAATCACCTGCTTCCGCCCCACCAACAGAGGCAAAGAGTAAGGCCAGTGTCTTCAGGGATGATTTCTGGTACAGCCCCACAACAGTTTCATTGAGGGGGTCTTTGTTCTTCTCAAGCCAGCCAGAGATATTGTAGTCCACCGTGCCAGCATAGTGCACCAGGGAGAAGTGGGCCTCAGCCTTGCCTTTGCCAGGTTTAGGCTTCTGGAAGTTGTTGGACTTCCCCAGGTGCTGGTCGTAGAGCTTGTTCTTGAAAGAGGTGTCAGTTGCCTTGGGGAACATGCACTCCTCTTCCAGGATGGAGAAGATGCCCATGGGCTGGAAGAAATAGCAGCATATGAAGAAAGAAAGTGTGGAAGCAAGAAGCAGAGACAATGTATGTGAGAGAGGAATGGAAGATAAAAATTATACACACACACACACACACACACACACACACACACACCCCCCGAATGTGTAATCTTATATTTTTCCAGAAAGGGCATTTTGTTAGTGGATATGCCATCAGTTATATGAAAACAAGCTCACCCGTAACTTTAGAGTTGGGATGTAATAAAGATCTAGCACATAGAAATTCACTATGTGTGTGTTAGTTGAAGATGAAAAGCAAAATGAATGAAATTAGTAGCACTCAGATGTAAGGAAGAGTTTAAGTTTCCTAAATACTTTCTCTTAACTACAAAATAGAAAACTTCTTTAAACATATTAAATTAGAAGTTGCTCAGTGTTGCTTACTGTGCATGCATTAAAAAAATACATACAGTTGAGTATGAACTGCAGAATAGTGACTAGGACTAAAATTTTTGCCCCATGTGAATCGTATGTACCACGTGGCAGAATCCCACAAGCATCGAAGTAACAGACAAATGAAAATGTGTATTAAATGCTTGGAGACCAGGAAAAATCATGTTATTTGCTGCATTAAGTGTGAGTGACACACACTAGAGTGTTCTAAGTTGAGCATAGAAGGTTCCTTTTTACATTTTACATCTGGAAAACTATTAAGTGTGTAGGGCCCAAGAACCTTCTCAATGAGCTCAATGCAGGCAGCCAGGTCCATCCCAAAGTCAATGAACTCCCACTCAATTCCTTCCTTCTTGTACTCCTCCTGCTCCAGCACGAACATGTGGTGGTTGAAGAACTGTTGCAGTTTCTCATTGGTGAAGTTGATGCACAGCTGCTCCAGGCTGTTGAACTGCAAAATGCAAAGAGATTTACTTACTTGTGAAGTCCAGTTCCAGGAACACTTTCCATCGTCCAGAAGGTTTTATTTTCAACCCATTAAGTTCCACATGGTTGGGATCCTGAATTTCTAGTCACGGGACTGGACTGGCCCTGGGACTGACTCAACATATTTCTGAGCTCTCAAAAGAATTGCAGAGCTTAGTCCAAGTCCAGCTTTTCATCTGCTTGAATTTGTCTTCACTACCAGTCTATTTCCAAGCATTCAGAGGGACTCTGACTTCAGCATTAACAAAATCTTCTTTCAAGATGGCATAGTTTAACTTACTCAAAATCTGTTTCTGCTATTACCTATCAGTTTTTCAAAATTTTCATATCAGTTTTCAATGCAATTTTCACTTCTGCATGCAACAACAGACATCTATAAAAACCTTCAGCCCTTGTGGGATAATACATACTATGAGAACCAGAAGAGTGCCATTCCTACAGGAATGTCATGATTATGCAATTAATAAAAACAGTCCATAATTTAAGAAAAAAAAACACAAATCAAATCTCCAAAACTATTCCACTTTCTTAATGCTCCTTCCAGGAAACTTGTATGAAAATCGTCCTCATACATCAAAGATCTCAAAGCCGGCAATGTCCAGGACACCAATGAAGTACTGTCTCGGCTGCTTCGTATCCAGCTGTTGGTTGATGCGAACAACCATCCACAGGAACATCTTCTCAAAGACAGATTTTGCCAGGGCACCCACTGAATTGTATACCTAAAGAAAAGTAAAAGTTACCATCCAGGGCAAAAGTTGGAAGTTCATAGTTTTTAATTCATGTCATTTGTTTTCTGTCATTGCTTGCCTCTTACCTGCTGCACGGTTTGACCCTTGGTCACATATTCATTCCCAACCTTGACTCGGGGGTAACAGAGGGCCTTGAGCAGATCTGCTGAGTTCAGACCCATCAAGTAGGCAGCCTTGTCAGCAACTAAGGAAACAAGCATACAGCAGGATCGAATATTAGCTCTCCAGGAGACGTATCTTGTAGTAATTCAAAATAATTTCTGCAGAAGCCACATATGCTTTAAGTCACATACTTTAAAATATTGTAATTTTTCTTGGTTTTCTGATTTTTCCCAATTTAATTTAGATGATTTGTAAATGTAAAGATTCTTCTAAATGCCTTTACAATGAACATGCAAATTTTGAAACAATTGACTAGACAGACAAAAGGGCAAAGGGCCACGAAAATGGCAGGTCAAACAAGTCACAATTTATGAATACACTGGAGAAAGAAACTGGTTGGTAGTGAAATACACTGTACTGAAAATTTTAGTCAGTGAAACTCTACTGTCATTAGAGAGAGCGAGATAAATTAATGAAGTATTGTGCTGAAAGTATGAATAGTTTACCTCATACAAGTTTCATAGTGGGAACACATTCTCCCTAAGGATGATTTTCACAGACATAGGTCTTCCCCAGCTTTCATTTTCTCTGAATCTAGGCTACGTATACATAAGGCTACATGTACATATACGTATACATAATACAAGACTTAGAGCACTGGATATGTTTACTGCCTGTGTCTTCTCACAGCAAAGATAGTATCGAGCACCAGTATTATTTACAGAGTCCTTTAGTGTGAGAAGGCCAAACCTCATTATAGAATATCTATAAACGCAGATGCTAATTTTGAGCTGCTTCTATTGTATGTTTTTTACAACTAAATATTTAATGTACATTTATCACTAGAAAGAGTAAGGTATGAAACAAGAATAAAATTGGAACTCATGTTTCATTTCACTTTTGTAGAGTTAGATTTTAATAATTAGTCATTTAATTCCGTTATACTCTAATATAACTCTTTCCTTTAGTTATATTCATTAAATGATTACAGCTATTATTTGTAGCCTGTTCTACTGTTACTG
>VYZM01000031.1:3095-14050 GCA_013398915.1 Dromas ardeola | reverse complement strand
GGACAGTTGCAATCATTTAATTGGTCATTAATGTGATCATTTAACAACCTCGTTATTCACAATGGGTAATTTATTGGTAGATGCAAATAGCTGAACACTTACGTTGTCTTTCCAATGGAAAATACTTCATTTCTTTTGCAGTACAAGCTGAATTCGTACGGTTTCCAGCCGTTCTACATGGGTCTCGAAGAAGACGGCAACGCCCACGGCGTTCTCTTGCTGAACAGCAACGCAATGGGTAAAAAAATATATGGAAATTCACTATTTTCTCAATGTGTTTTACTTCAATAGTTGGGTTTTGCCTCACGCGGCTGTTTGTTGCCTTCTTCCACCGCCTGCGTTTTTCAGACGTGACCTTCCAGCCCACGCCTGCGCTGACGTATCGTACGACGGGGGGGATTCTGGATTTTTACCTGGTTTTGGGCCCGACGCCGGAGCTTGTCGTGCAGGAATACACGGCGGTACGGTTCTCTCGCAAACTCAAAGCATTTGGGTCGGGTTTTTGGTTTGGTTTGATTTGCCTTTTTTTTTTTTTTTTAATTTCTTTAGAATTTTTGGTGCGGGTTTGTTTTCTGCTTTTTTTCATTATTTGCATTTTCACTTTTAGCTGGTTGGGCGACCGGTCATGCCACCCTATTGGGCACTGGGATTCCAGTTATGTCGCTACGGGTATGAAAACGACACCGAAATCGCCAAATTGGTGGAAGACATGAAAACAGCCCAGATACCCTATGTACGTTGAGAGCCGTTAAAGCTCGTGACGGTGCTTGAATTTCCGCCTTCGGGGTATCGCCTCATTTAAAACAGTGAAAGAAATGCTCCGATTAATGCCACGATTCAACTTTTCCGTGCACTTTCCAGCGAAACAACAAAAAACCCCAGCTTTATTTGCTGAGAATACTACTTTTTTTTTTTGGCAGGAGTTGTTTTTGGAGAAGCTGGGCCTAAAAAAAACGATACCTAAGCTTTCGGCCTAACAGAATTATACCTAAATTATGCAGGGCTTTCATTTTGCAGGTAATTAATATCAAATTATTTCAATACAGAGCAAGCGATTCTGTTATTTCCGGAGGGTGTGTAGTACCACGAACGCCGGCAGTGCGTATATATAGATTTTTTCATATGCATAAATCCAGGGCTGGTTTTTTTCGTTTGAATTTCTACTTTCACAATACGGTGGTGAAAGCGGGATTTCAGCGGAATTCTGGAAGTGTGTTCAGCCGGTAACCGGAGCTTTAAGCTGCAGCAGATTCCAATTTTAAATTTAAAAATTTCTTTTAAAAAGCCAGTAATTTTGCAAAAACATGACGATCTTGCTGACGGACGATGTCATTGAGGAAATGACTAAAAAAGCACTTTATTTCGATTTTGTTCATGTGAACTTGTAGGACGTCCAGTATGCAGATATTGATTACATGGAACGGCAGTTGGACTTCACCCTTAACCCACGCTTCGCTGGATTACCGGCTCTAATTAATAAAATACAAGAAGAAGGAATGAGGTTTATCCTAATCCTGGTGAGCGTTGAATTCTGGTTTTAAATGCCACGGTGTCGTGGCAGAACACGGAATGCGTTCAACAACGTTCCTCTTTGGAGCTTAAAAGTAAAATTGTGTTCCCTTTAATTTTAGGATCCGGCCATATCCGGCAACGAAACCGATTACCCCGCCTTCACGAGAGGTTTGGAGAAGGACGTCTTCATCAAATGGCCCAATAGCGATGACATTATCTACGCAAAGGTACCGCTCTTCAAAAGCCGATTATTTTATCCAAATAAACATCGTGCCAGGTCAGGCATTGGGAAGGAGACTTCTAATATCTCATATATTCCCAAATTTGGTTGACACGTTGAGTCTTCTTGCCGTTGGAGTACGTAGCAGCGAAGCTTTATTGCTGTCAATATTCAATTTTTTTTTAACTGGTTTAATGGGATTATTTGTTTATTTGCATTTATTTAACCTCTCCTTCCTCTTCCTAGGTCTGGCCAGATCTTCCCAACGTAGTGGTTAACGACTCGCTGGATTGGGACACCCAAGTGGAGGTAAAAGTTGAGGTTTTCTGCCAACCGACGCAAATAGAGAGGGAGCAGCAAATCCGTTACGGATTAGAGCGGTGAACTGGCTGAGAAACGTCAGTCTAAGAGGTGGAATGCAGAAAGTAACCACTTTTTTTTTACCAGAACATAAAAAAAAAAACCCCTAAATAACATCTGAGTGAGTTGGAGAAACCATCCCGCCCTTTGGCCAGAACGTCTAAAAACTGCCGCAAACCCATGAATTATTGAATTATTTAAGAACAAATTCCAACCTTTTAGCAGTGGGTTGCTCTCAGTCCTGTGTCTATGCTTTTTTTATTATTTTTTAATTTTATTTCTCCTACTTTACCAGCTCTACCGAGCGTACGTAGCTTTTCCGGATTTCTTCCGCAATTCCACGACTGAATGGTGGACGAGAGAAATCACCGAAGTCTACAACAATCCGCACAATGCATCGAGAAGCTTGAAGTTTGACGGCCTGTGGATTGTGAGTGCGAACAAAATTATACTATTTCTTGAGATTTTTTTCTGTGTCTTTTTATCCTGAGGTTGGTTCTCGACGCCCAACGATGTTCTAAAGTTGAAAAATCCGTTTTGTTAACGATATTTGGTCTTTTGTTTTTGGTCTTTTGATTTTGCCTGTTGAAGAATTTGACTTTCTCAGCTCTTCATTATTTACTAATGGCCCTTTTGCCCTGGTGCTGTCCTGCTAAAACCTTGTAAAATCCTTTTTTTGTTTCTTTTCCTAAGTGAGAGACTATTATTTTTACCATTGTTCCTTCTGAGAGGCAAAATGAGATAAATGATTTGCTTCTTAAATGAAATGGACTTACAACAGCTGTAGAATCTATTAAATACTGATATATTCATATATAAATATTCCAAAACATCTAGAAACCCAGTGAAATATTCGTTTTTTTCCCATCCCCCAGCTCCGAGGAGAGGAACCCTCATTGCGAAGTTCACAGATTTTAGTAATTTGCGTATCTAATCTCTGTTTTTATTATTTATTTCAATTTTACGTGGAGGAAAAACCTTCCCTCTTTCGGGAAATACGATTGAGAAAGAAGAAGGTCTTCAAACTGAAGCCTCTGCCTTCAGTTAATCTCCATGAATTTGATGCTTTATTCTCTGGGAAATGAGAAATTCCGCCTGGGAATTTGGCTCATCAGCAAAATTTACCCATTGAACCGTTGCTTTCTCCTGATTTTAAAAAAAGAAACGCGATGGGTGACGCTGAAAAACCTGAACTTTTCCCGTTGGTTTCATTTACATTTACAATATTAGGGGCGTAAACTAAAATAACCCAAACTTGTTGGGCTCAATTTGGGAATGAATTGCCCAAATTGAAGAGAAACGCGCTCACGGGGCATTTCGCTTTGTGGTTTTAGGACATGAACGAACCTGCCAGCTTCGTCCACGGCGCCGTCGGCGGCTGTAGAAATCAAGAGCTGAACTTCCCGCCCTACGTACCCCGTAAGTCTGATGGCCACTGCGAAGGATTTATCTATTTTTGGGTTGCACTGGTTTGTCCGGAACTTCTTACGCACCAAATGCGGCGTAAATGCCTAAAATTAGGTAGGCAAATCCGTAACGGAGCCCCTACTGAAGTCAATCAATTTTTGGAGATGATCAGCGCTCTTTGCTGGTGAGAACAATGACCGCGTGGCACTTCTGAAAATTAAGATTATTATTATTTTTTCCCCTTAGATTTTGGTATCTATTTTCTATCTAGGTAATTTGCTTTGGGCGTGGTCAAGGATACGGCTTTCGGGGTTTCGCGTAATTTTCCCCAGATGAAAAATGCCATTAACGACTGAAACTTTTAAAAAATATCCTCCTGCCTCCTCTGATTTAATAATTAAAAATTATAAGGCCCAATTTGAGGGATGGTCTGGAAATACTTGCTCTTCTCCGCAGGGTTTTAACCTGAGTACCAGTGTAGAGTGGTACTAATTGGCAATAACTCGTTAATGCGTTATTAGAATGCTTCTGGTGCTTCTTGATGTGTTCAAATTTCAGATTTATGAAGATTTATAATATTTACAAAGATTTACAATATTTTTGGAGTTTGGCTCTATTCTTTTACTCTTTGATCCTCTTCAAGTCAGAGCAGCTGTAACCGAGTTGCAGTTTTTCCTGCGGACCCAAATCCTTACAAACTATCAGGAATTTCAGAATTTCCTGAATTTATTAGGTCGAAATTCGGCTTTTTTCTAGATTTGGGAAGCTCACCCTCAGAAAAACTAAAACATTCATTAAAATAAAATAAATGGCAACAGGAATACTCAAAAAGGAAGAGAACACCAATCAAGATGATGCAATTTTTTTTTTAATTTTTTTTTTAAATTCTTACCGGGTGCAAACTGTTAAAATTGAAGTTTCTTCCTTCCTTTCCCAATAGAGTTGGGATACAGATCAGAGGGGTTGAGTTTCAAAACGCTGTGCATGGAAGGGCAGCAGTATCTCCCCGACGGTTCCCCGCTCCGGCACTACGACGTCCACAACCTCTACGGGTGGTCGCAGACAAAACCCACCCTCGAGTAAGTTGCATTTTTTTTCCTTAATTCTTTTCCCAAATACGTTGCAAATTAATCTTCAGCATCTGTATCCTCCCGGTGACAAGTTTTGTGGGTTAATTTACCAGAAATCTTTTATTTCTCCTAATTTTTCTTTTCGCCTGAACACCTTCGGTTCTTCAATTCCAAAAAAGAAATCTGAATAATTACACCCCAAAATCCCACCCTGAAAACACCCGTTAAAGACAGGACAGAGAACAGTGGTGAGCACTTTGCTTCATCAATCCAAAGCAATTAGTCGATGATCATCTCGAGTGCTTGGAGTCATTTGTGTGCACGCAAAATTTTTCTTTCCCCCTATTTTCTATGAGAATTTGGTTTATTTGTTGCGTTGATCTTCTTTTGGCCTTGCATCGAGGGAGGGAAAAGGAATATAGATTTTAAAACCTAGGTTACGAGACGGCCGTTCTTACGCAAATGTCATTAAAATAAATGAAACAGTGCCAAAAAGGGGAAATTTTATTATATATTTCATACCGAATTGTATCGTAGGCCGTTTTTGAGAACTCTTTGATAAACATCGTGCGTTTTTTTTTTATAGATCTTCACGACTTTAACATTGGACAAAATTCACCCTTTGTGCCATTTATATTAGCATAAATAAGGCGGGGTTTTTTTTCTGAGGGGACGTTACATTTCGCCCCGCGCTGTCGGATCGCTTGACATCGAGCCATTCCCAGTGGATACAATAATATTACATTTTTTTATTGGCCAAATCTAAAGGAATTTGGTCATTGTAAGTAGAGATCAATTGAACACGAAGGGGAATATTATCGTCAGCTCCGAATGTTGGATCCATTAAGAAATATTTTCTTCTGTTTTAAGAGGCACTTTAATATATAATATTAGATAGTATTGGATATTACGTTTTTATAACTTTATATACCATCATATCGTTATATTATGGTATATTGCCTCACCTTATTTTACGATAATATAATGCAAAGAAAGCAAAGAGGCCAAAAGACCTATTGATCTTGGAAGAAATAATTGAAGAAGTAAATGAAAAAAATTATTTCTCTACGTACAAAAAAAATACATTATATTGGTCTAGTTTCACTACTGAGGGAATTTAAGTGAATAATATGTTTTTTGCAGGAATTCTATTCTCACAAAATTTGCAAATCTTGGGGAGGGGGGGGGAATATAGAAGCTTATTTGAAGCGACTTTTTAGGCCGCGATGGTGGAGGTGGCGAAGGGCTTGAACGAGCATTTTGGTGGAGCAATTTTTTTGTGAAATTTTTACAGAACACAGAGGAATTTTTTTGCGGATTTTTACAGAACACGGAGGAATTCTCCTAAAAAAAATAATCCAACAGTGTGTCCGTGGTACAACATAGATTGACCACATTCGTTTTTGCAAAAAAGTGCCAGAATCCTCATCAGAGAAATTAAGAAGTACAAATTCTGCCTAACTAATTTTTTTTAACTTTATTTTTTGACTTTTCTTTTTGATTTTGGCTTTCAACCTTTTTTTGACTTGGTTACCTCTGCGGTTGTCCTGCCGTGGCCGTCCAAGACTTCTTTAAGGAAATGAAATATGTTATTTTTTATTTAAGGGAATAAATAAAGAAAATTCAATTCCCTTCAACACCATCCTTGAATAGTTCTTGCCCCCCCGCTGCTCTTCTGCTCATGGAAAAGCCAAATAAAATCGCACCAAAAGGTTCGCTCACTCCGAAACCTGTCACATCGACGGGTTCCTCTTCTCTGTGAGGCCGCGTTCACACTCCGAGACAAAACCGCCAACTTTAATATGATGATTTTTAGATAAATCCATGCCGGTTATTTCAAGTAATCTCTCTATTTTGCAGTGATTACAGAGCAAAGGCGCTTTTGGCAACTAACGCCGTGCTAACAGGTCTAATATTCCCAGTAGTTCTGTTTTTTTCCCCTTATTATTCTCTTGGTATAAATTTTGTTAGGATCATTTTGAACCATTTTTGCAAAATTTTTTTGTATTGCAATAACAGAATAACGTGCCCTCAACCAGATCATGCAACCCTTAAAGAAAAAATAATGACGTGTGAGTTGTTCAACACTTCTTTTCCCCCACCCCATAAAGTCATTAGCGTTAACTGGAAAACCTTAATTTAGCCGCCTCCCCGCTTCGCCGGTTCGTTTTCTAACAGCGAGTTGGTTGACGCCTAATTCTTAGTTTCCGCAGATGTGGTAGGTCGTAGCGAATCCCGACGAAAAGCGCATCTGGATTGGGTTTATGGCAGCTCGTGCTCGCCAGGGCTGCACGGACATGCGTATTTTCGGGGTGGTGCATAAAGACCTTCCAGGGTTATTGTAGTTCTCACCCCCTCGGTTTCCTCCCATCCCAGCGCCTTGCGGAATCTCACGAAGGAGCGAGGAATCGTTGTCACCCGTTCAACCTACCCCAGCAGCGGGAAATGGTCGGGACATTGGCTGGGGGACAACACGGCCGCCTGGCATCAGCTCGACAAATCCATCATCGGTGGGTCAACACAACCTCCATCCAACTTACTCTGTGGTTCTTCTCAGTTTCCTTCCTAATAATGGCCTTTTTTTTCACCCAAAACGGGCTCCTCGGTTGAGCAATCAGAATTTATGGCCAATTTCTTGACCTTTTTTTGTCTTCCTATCGCCTGCTGGGAAAGTCTTTGTGGTTTCTAGAGGAATTGGGTTTGATTGGGTGGGATCGAGCACCACGTTTTCCTCAAATTCCTCCCCCGTCTGCATCCCGTCGTCCTCCCGTTGCCCGCCATCTGATGCTTTGCTTCTTATGAACCAGTTTTCCTAGGAAATTCCGCAAATTCTTTTCTTTTCCTCATTCCGAGTTGCATGATCGACGCAGCCCTCGCCGATCTTTAAAGTTGTAAAACATTTTTAACCAATGTTTTAAAACAATTTTTAACCAAATTTTTAAAAAAAGCGCAATTGTGATTATTGAATTAATTTTATATTTTTATTTTTTTTGTCCTCGCAGGTATGATGGAGTTCAGCCTCTTTGGAATATCTTACGTAAGCTCCCGATTATTGTCTTATATTTCAGTTATCTTTACTAACAAAAAATGTATAGTATTGTTATTGGAATTTTATTTATTTATTTTTGTTAAAAATTTTCAGACAGGAGCAGATATCTGCGGCTTCTTCGCAGACTCGGAGTACGAGCTGTGTGCCCGATGGATGGCGCTGGGTGCTTTTTACCCCTACTCGAGGAATCACAACGGGAAAGGATCCAAGGTCGGCACCTTCCCCATTTGCTTCCACCGAGGGCTGTTGTTTTTTTTTTTAATTTCCCATATTTTCCCCATTTCCTACATTATTTTGTTTTTTCATTCCCCATATATACGCCTTTTTTAGGTAAACACGCCACGTCGATGGGAAGAAAATGGTTATTTTTCATGTGTTCCGGTTCTACTAAACATACCAACCCTGCAAGACTAAAATCGTTATTTTTTTCATGTAGACCGTTTTTATTTCAACATACCACCCTCGTGAGACTAAAATAATTACTTTTATGGCTATACACGTTTAAAGGGGCAAAAATCACCATAATTATTCACTAATTATCCATCATTTTCCTGCAAACTAGAAAAGGGAGCAGTGGAATACTCCTGAGTATCTAAAATTCCTCCGCTTTGCCCCCTTCCTGCCGTAAAATATTGCATTTTTTTTTAAGAATAAATGAAAATAACTGGCTAAAAGCAGGACTATGCCTGAGGAATATAGGCTAGGAAGCTGTGAAATAAAATAACTGGGAAAACACGTCTTTATCCGCATTAGCAATAAGGGAAATAAGTGAAACAGCATTTTTATCCTCGTTAGAGTGTCGGGATTAGCAGACCTCTTTGCCCTTCATTAAAGAGCAGAGAAATAAATAAAGGTGCTTTAAATTAGAGGAAAACGTGGAATTTGCCAGGCTCCACCCAAATCTCCTCAGCTCTGCTTTGCTCTGTCGATTTTTGAGGCACGTTGGACAATTACTGCCACTAAATTAGGTGAATTTTTGGCTGACCCCCTTTTTTCCCCCCCCATCTCTTCCAAACAACATAATCCTGTTCGAATAACTGGCTCTTTTATTTGAATAATATTTTTATTTGAATAACTGACTCTTATTATTTGATTCATTTGACTCTTTCCCTCTTGTTTAGAGGCAAGATCCCGTTGCTTGGAATTCAACTTTTGAAGAAATTTCCCGAAATGTGCTCAATATCCGCTACACCCTCTTGCCCTATTTGTACACCTTGATGTACGAGGCCAACGCTCACGGCAGCACCGTCGTCCGCCCTCTGCTCCACGAGTGAGTCCGTGGCTCCCTCCTCCTCCCGTAAAATTTTCATAATCCTCCCCAAAAATCCCTCAACGGACACCATTTTTCTGCTAAAATGGGTGAGGGAATTGAGAAAATGCGCATTCAATATTGTCAAAAATGCATGTTCAATGTCATCGAAAATGTGCATTGGATGTCATCGAAAACACGTGTACAATGTCGAAAATGTGCGTTCAAAGTTGTTGAAAACGTGTGTTCAACATTGAAAACGCATTCAAAGTCGTTGAAAACGTGTGTTCAACATTGAAAACGCATTCAAAGTTGTTGAAAACCTGTGTTCAACATCGAAAACGCATGTTCAAAGTCATTGAAAACATGTGCTCAGCAACATCGAAAACGTGTATTCAAAGTCGTTGGAAATGCACGTTTGACATCGACGATAATGTGCATTCAACGCCACCGAAAATGTGCGTCCAACGTTGTCGAAAACATGTGTTCAATGTCGTTAAAAACATCAAAAGCGCACGTTCGACATCGTTGAAAATGCACGGTCGACGTTGTTGAAAACGTGCGTTTGACGTCATTGAAAATGTGTGTTGGACGTTGCTGAAAAGTTCGACGTTGCTGAAAAACGTGCGTTCGACGTCATTGAAAACATGCATTCAACGTTGTCAAAAACATCAACAGTGCATGTCCAACGTCATCAAAAACGTACATTGTTAAAAATGCACGTTCAACGTTGTTGAAAACACACGTTTGACATTGTTGAAAACACGCGTTCAACAGCATCAAAAATGCGCATTCGATGTCATCAAAAACGCACTTTCAAAGTTGTTGAAAACATGCGTTCGACGTCGTCAAAAACGTCAAAAGCACACGTTCAATGTCATCAAATACGTGCATTCAACGCCCTCGAAAACGTGTGTTTAATGTTGTCAAAAATGTGCATTCAATGTTGTCAAAAATGTGCATTCAGTGTCATCGAAAACACGCGTTCGATATTGTTGAAAACATGTTCGACATCATCAAAAATGCGCGTTTGACGTCGTTGAAAACATGCGTTCAATGTTGTCAAAAACGCACTTCAGTGTCATCAAAAACGCGCGTTCAATGTCGTCAAAAACACGTTTGATGTCGGAAACACACGTTCGACGTCGCCTCCCTCCGACGGCCCAAATTCTCCATTTCCCACAATGCCGATATTTTTTTCTTACGCATCAATTTAATCGACACATGAGTTTTAAAGCTCCTTTGTGGCAGCCCCGGCGGCGTTCAGCAAATGCCTCCAGCCGGAGAATCGCCCACCACGTCGTGCCAAACCAGCTGGGCGCAAATTTTATGCAGAGAAAGAGAAAAAGAGGGAGAAAAATAGGTGTTTGGACACAAATCTTGCTAAGATCCTATAGTGGGTTTTTTAAACAGGTTTTTATAGCAGTGTTTGGGTTTTTTTTTTTAATAAAAAAAAAGGCATCCAGACTTTATCTGTACGTGGTCAGAGGGGCCAAAGACTGGTTAATGTGGAAGATGAAATATAGTATTTAAAAATTCTTTTCTTCCTATAAAAAACCACTGGGGCCTAATTTTGACTTAATTCTGACAAAGTCTCTGTGAAAAACACAACCCTAAATGGCACAAATCAGACAGTAATTGGGCCGCTATTTAATTTTGCAGTCGCTAATACCAAAAAAACCCAGTTTTTTTAAAAAAGTTTTGTGATCTAAATATACAAAATAAACCAGATTTTTTTTGTTAATAAACCAAATAAACCCGATTTTTTTTAAAAGTTTTGTAATCTAAATATACGAAATAAAAATTTTCGTGTGTATTTAGATATCGGGCAGCCAACGTGAAGAAAGAGCAGAAATTAAAATTAAGTCATACGTGATATTTCCTTAAAGGTTTTCACGTTCGGATTTTAATATATTTTTGATAAGTGCCGATGCCTCGGTAAAGAAAATTTGTAAATAAAATATTCTTATTTTGCAGGTTTGTGGAAGACAAAACGACGTGGGAAATCTATAAACAATTTCTGTGGGGACCCGCGTTGCTCATCAGCCCCGTGTTGGAACAGGTGAAATATCGGAAAATTTTGGCGGG
>VYZM01000028.1:6882-76553 GCA_013398915.1 Dromas ardeola | reverse complement strand
CAAGATCCTTAGGGTGGTGAGGAAGGTGCAAAATAAGCTGGGCTTCAGGAGAGCAGGAGAGCAGATTTTGGCCTCTTCAGGGATATGCTTGGCAGAGTACCAGGGGGCACTCCAGAGCCCTGGAGGGAAGAGGGGACCAAGAAAGCTGGTTAATATTCAAGATCAGGACCATTGCCTCCCAACAAAGAGGAAGTTGGGCAAAAACGCCAGGAGGCCTGCATGGATGAACAAGGAGCTCCTGGACACACCCAAACTCAAAAAGGAAGCATATAGAGGGTGGAAGCATGGACAGGGAGGAATACAGAGAAATTTTTTGGGCAGCCAGGAATAAGGTTAAGGAAGCTAAAGCCCAGCTAGATTTGAATCTGGACAGGGACATTAAGGGCAACAAGAAAAGCTTCTATAGTTATGTTGGTGATAAAAGGAAGACCCTTTATCAGGGATTGTAGTGATAGGACAAGGGTTAATGGTTTTAAAATGAAAGGAGGTACGTTTAGATTACATATTAGGAATAAATTCTGGAACAGGTTGTGGATGCTCCATCCCTGGAGGTATTCAAAGCCAGGTTAGATGGGTCTTTGAGTAACCTGGACCAGTGGGAGGTGTTGGACAACTAGGGGGGTTGGAACAAGATGATCTTTAAGGTCTCTTCCAACCCAAACCATTCTATGATTCTACGATTATTTTCTTTCCACTTTAAAAGGAGACAAGAATGATTTGTTCCTCATCTGAATAGGAAATATTTGTGCTTACTGGAATGTGCATTTGACTAAAGTTCTGAANCATAAAAAAAATTCTTCCAGTTCATTCTTGCACATGATTAAATATTACATTCAAAATCATGTTCAATTGCATTGAAATCATATTTAATTTTTAAAAATCTTAATTAACGCTGTCCAAAGTATTTATTGACAGCTGTCCGAAAAGAATTAAACTGACTTAAAAGACATTTTTAAAATTTCAAGTCTCAAAAACTGTTGAGACTTTAAGCTACACAAATTTTGTAATAAAGAAGTAGTGCCTCTGGAACTGTTTCATATTAGCAAAGACCTTACTTGAATCTTGAATATTCAATAATGGTTAATAATTAAGGATATGAGTCAGATCTTAATTTAAATAAATATTCCTGAACCTTCTTTGATTTTTTGGTTTGGTTTGGTTTTGGTTTGTTTATTTTTTTTAAATTCCTGGACTAATTCTAATGGTGGAAGGATAATTAATATTTTGGGAAGTGTTCTTTTTTCAATTTTTTTTGTTCTCTCTGTTGGGGGAGGGGGATATTTTCAGGCTTGCTTGTGAAAAGCCAAGGGATGACACTCCAAGGTCTGAGGGAGGGGTCGCTAGTGAAGGCCCTCAATCTGTTGCTGGGAGGTGTGCTGCGTACGCTGCAGCACACTCGAAGCCTTGTGGGGACAAGCCAGGGGCTCCTGAGGCAACAGGAACCGGATAGTCACAGATAAAACACCCCAAAGGAAGACCACATGAAGAGCAGCATGAAGGAAATGCAGCCGCTCCAGCCAGTGAGTCAGCTTCACTGGGCACCCAGCTGAAGTGCCTCTATGCAAACACAGGTAGCATGGGAACCAAGCAAGAGGTGTTAGAGATGTGCGCACGCCTCCAGGGCTATAATCTCATAGGCCCCCTGGGATGTGCTGGGATGACTCCTGTGACTGGAGTGTTGGAATGGAGGATACAGGCTCTTTAGGAAGGACAGGCAGGGGAAACGAGAAGGGGGCGTCACCTTCTATGTCAATGACCAGCTGGAGTGTATGGAGCTCCACCTGGGGATGGATGAGGAACCAACTAAGAGCTTATGTGTCAGGATTAAAGAGAGGTCAGGTGATGTTACAGTGGGGGTCTGCTACAGGTCACACAACCAGGAAGACCGAGTGGATGAGGCCTTCTATAGACAGATAGGAGCAGCCTCACCTTCACAAGCCCTGGTCCTCATGGGGGACTTCAACCACCTCAGTACCTGTTGGAGGGACAGCACAGCAGGGCATAAGCAATCCAGGAGGTGCCTAGAATGCGTCGATGATAACTTCTTTCTCCAAGTGATAGAGGAGCCAATGAGGGGAGGTGCCATGCTGGACCTTGTTCTCACCAACAAGGAGGGGATGGTGGGAAATGTGAAGCTCAAGGGCAGCCTCGGCTGCAGTGACCATGAGATGATGGAGTTCAAGATCCTTAGGGTGGTGAGGAAGGTGCAAAATAAGCTGGGCTTCAGGAGAGCAGGAGAGCAGATTTTGGCCTCTTCAGGGATATGCTTGGCAGAGTACCAGGGGGCACTCCAGAGCCCTGGAGGGAAGAGGGGACCAAGAAAGCTGGTTAATAGTCAAGATCAGGACCAGTGCCTCCCAACAAAGAGGAAGTTGGGCAAAAACGCCAGGAGGCCTGCATGGATGAACAAGGAGCTCCTGGACACACCCAAACTCAAAAAGGAAGCATATAGAGGGTGGAAGCATGGACAGGGAGGAATACAGAGAAATTTTTTGGGCAGCCAGGAATAAGGTTAAGGAAGCTAAAGCCCAGCTAGATTTGAATCTGGACAGGGACATTAAGGGCAACAAGAAAAGCTTCTATAGTTATGTTGGTGATAAAAGGAAGACCCTTTATCAGGGATTGTAGTGATAGGACAAGGGTTAATGGTTTTAAAATGAAAGGAGGTACGTTTAGATTACATATTAGGAATAAATTCTGGAACAGGTTGTGGATGCTCCATCCCTGGAGGTATTCAAAGCCAGGTTAGATGGGTCTTTGAGTAACCTGGACCAGTGGGAGGTGTTGGACAACTAGGGGGGTTGGAACAAGATGATCTTTAAGGTCTCTTCCAACCCAAACCATTCTATGATTCTACGATTATTTTCTTTCCACTTTAAAAGGAGACAAGAATGATTTGTTCCTCATCTGAATAGGAAATATTTGTGCTTACTGGAATGTGCATTTGACTAAAGTTCTGAAGCCATATATGTTCAAAAGTCCCCTTCCAGAAATGGAGGCATGATTCTAGATTTAATGTTTACTGCAGTGTAATATGTGTCTATAAACATGCATGACCTTCTGAGCATGCTGAGCTCATTTACCCTCATCTTGCATACAAATGCTACCAGTGACAATTCTTTCCCGAGAGGGCCAGTTATCAGTCACAGAAAGTTGGAAATCTTACAGAAATCTGACCTGAATGAACTTGCAACTTTGGTCATGGGCAGATTCAGCACAGGACTGCCAGGCAACAGTGATTAGAAATTAATTATCGGGCCCTCTTGACATAATCTGTACTCCTTTTGGATTTTGAACCCATGGGAAGTGAATATTTACTTTTTCTCTATGGCCAGGGTGGCTAAAAAATTATGTATATGAAACGTGTCTGTTGGGGTGTGGGGTTTTTTTGTGGTTTTTTGTTTGTTTGATTGTTTTGGGGGTTTTTTCTTTGCTTGTTTTTGTGTGTTGTTTTTTTTTTTTCCCCATGTAAACTTGACCCAGGAACTGTGATCTAGAAAGAAAAGAAACTACCCTAAAATTATGATTAAACTTTGACTGTTGAAAATAATAGTATAGGGATGAGGAAGCTTTTTTAAAGGAAGTGATAAAGTCACAAAGAGGTTGCAAATGCCCACAGCATATATGGCAAGCATGGTAAGCACAGTAGAAGGAGGGTGAGACTAATCAAGAAATGCTTAAAAGGATACAATAGCTTTTTCCAATACATGTACAACCCCAACTAAAAAACCTCAGGGAGAGCTCAACCATGACATGGATGGACATGGATTGTCTGATTTCAAATATACCTAGCATCAAAGAACCGAGCGACAAATGCAAGACAAGTATTTTAATAGAGGTGCTTGTCAAGAAATGGCCTGGATGTAAGAGAGGAGTGGATGATGGTTCTGTCCCCTTGGTGTGGTCTGTGGGAATTGGAGAGCAAATAGATCTAACTCTCCTGGTGTTGCCACCTCTGTAATGTATTTCCTTGTTTGTCTCTAAAATTCCAGGGGTAAATCCAGATGCACTATTGACTTAAAAAATTGAAAAGAGTGTCTGATAAGTGAGCAAGCTGGGGTCAGGATTTTAATCATCCTTTCTATACAGATGGCATAAATAGAAAAAGAAAGTCTTTTGTTGCAGCATTTCTGCATAAATGAACATTTTTGAGTGAATAAAACTTGTATTAATGGAAGGTTTCATAAATGCTTTTGCTGTTGCACTTAGATTTCCCAGACCCTCTGAGGGCACAGATATCCATTAGCCTAGGGAAAGCCACTGGCTCTGCTGCTTTCCAGCAGCATACAGGACACCTTCCCAGAGTGGCTGCTCTTCTTGTCATCTATGAAATGAAGAAATACTGTCATTCTCTGTGAAGTTTGAAATGAAATCTTTCTATGGTAAATCAAGAAAGGATCCAAAAACCTTCTGGCCGTTTCACTCATCCTCGCTTCTGATAGTGTATTTTCAAGGTCTCTGGATACAACCCAATCTTTCCATCCTCAGATCCTACATAGTTCTTGTGGCCCTGTTAGACTGAGGCAGGGATAAAGTCCAGGTGGAAGTCCTCCAAGCTCTGTTATGTTGTTTACGCGGGCTATTGCAGAAAGGATTTGTGGCTAAATGTCACTTCTGTTTAAAAGTACCAATGGGTTAAAGCTGGTATTATAAACGTCATTTTCAGGGGAAGCATGCCAGATAAATGCTAATCTGCTCCTTAAGCACTCTCCAGTGGTTTTCATAAGCGCTCTTCAAAGAGTAAAAATAAAAATATCATGGTACAACATAGGAATTACAGTGCAGACACTCTTCAGCCAGTGTGGTTATAAACCTCCTGGCCTGAAGCTATAAAAAGCAAGGGAGTCCCTGCCACCATCTATGGATAAACAGGAGGAAGGACAGATACTGAGAATCGTCTTTCTACTTAGAAATCCTTCAAGTAACATTTTGAGAAGCTGTCAATTTTTACAATGCTTGGAAATAGTAAGGCGGTGAATCTGAAGTGAGGCACAGAGAGAGAGAGGGAAAGAGAGACTTACCTAGACAGAAAGGACTGTTTAATCCCTTTCACTGAGGCTTTCATAGAAATACACTATAGAGAGATTTTGTCTTGAAAGGGAGTTCTCCTGTGGCTCTTCACTGAAGCTACAGATGGCAGCAATAGAAGTCAGGGGTCTCCGATGAGGTCTCCTACATAGCAGATCTCCATGAGAGAGAAATTAATTGTGTAGCTGGTTTATGGATGCAGTAAAAGTTGGAGTTTTCAGAATACAGCAGATAGTGTTTCCCACAAGGGAAGACACATTAACATTCAACTCTACCATAGGACTATGGCTCTCTATTGCTGACTAACAGTTTCATGTTTGATTAAGTATTTGTTTGAAGTCCCTGTCTTGCCTTTCCCTGTGCAATATCTGTGGCCAACACATCAAAACAGGATAGGGAATTTGTTCAGTTGCACCTGGAAATAAAAGGAATCTTTGAGGGGCTCCTTGCATGCCACAGCGCTCTCAACACCCTGTACACAATCCTGCTCCTCCCAATTTCTAAAGTGCTTCTGTTATTTTAAATCAGTACAATAAAAATGTAAGAGGTAGCGACACGGTGCTGCTGAGTGATCTGTGGACTGCACCCCAGCTGTGGTTCTTTAACAGTCAATAGGAAAATATTTTCATTTGTTGCAGAGACTGGGACAACTTTCCTAGTCACACGTGCATCTCCACGTCATCTCCATGTCCCTCAGAAGATCCCCATTACAATTACAGCAATCCAGCACACCAAACAGCCAAGTGTGCCACAAGACTCCTGAAGAGGAACAGAAACTACAATGCTTCTCAAGATCCAGGACCCACCACTCTGGAGTCCAGTCTTGACTTGGCAAGGTCCTGCTAGAAAACACACATTCCTTGGCTTAAACCTTGTGCCACAGATACATGATGTCTACAATACGAATGGATGCTCTGTCACATAACCTGATGTGAACAGCCCCTTCATCATATGGTGGGTCACTATATGTCATTTCGCAATGGGTAGAAGAAGAATAAATAGGACAAATGTTGAAAGGATACTTGGTAACTTCTGGTTCATATGAATAGACTGGGAGTAGAGGTACTTCTGTCATTAAATAACGTTGAATGTTATTCCCTCACCCATTATGATATAATTTGTGGTGTAGTAGTCAAAGTCATGGATTTGACAGAGGGAAAATGTTGCCTTATCAAGACTGCCTGGACTTCTAAGTAGAGGTTTGTGTTGGAATGGTCCATGAATTTTCACCAATACCTTTGCCTTTTGAACTACGCAATTATACAGCTGAGATCACCTGCTTTCTGCAATAACAAGAGCAAGAAATCATGGCTGAAGACAAACACATAAATGATAAGATTTGCTGAACTGCCTGCCCATTTCTGTAACCTCCATTAATCTAAATCTGCTCTGAAGAAGATTGGATTTATCAGTCTGTTGTGGTGCTACTTTCATTGTAATATCAGACGCCTGGTTCTTTCCCTGCTGTGCCTAGATGAGTCTTGACTCTGCCTGATCCCAAGCCAAAGTACTGATTTTGCATAGAAGAGCTGCAATAATCCAGCAAAGCATCAATATCCATCTCAGAAAACAATTCCATTAGTCACTGGCAGGATACTCTTCACCAGCAGTTCTGTACCCCTCCAGAAGCACTCTTAGGTAAGAACAGCTGAAGGCCCACTTAGATAAAGGTGACATTATCTCACCTTTATAAAAGTTAGGTAACTAGTTAAATCAAGCTGATTGTCAAGATTTTCCAAACAGCCAAAGAAAAAAAGTAGATTTCCCAGGAAGAGAATTCAACCTAATGCGAACTGGAATGATTAATGCTCTCTCTCCTCAAAGGAAGAATTTAGGCTAGACACCCAACTTTTAGACAAGTAAAGACTTGTTCAATGTAACTGAAGAAGTTACAATTCACTGAGGTATACAATTATTGCTTCTTTTTTCTTAACCACAGAATGTCTAATTGATAACATGCACATAACTGTCTTTTTTTACTTCCATTTGCCTTATTTTTCTGAAAATGTACCGATACTTTCTTAAATGAGTTTACTGTTTTCAATAGCTCTCTGTTTCTGTGACTAATTTGTCTTTTTGAAATTTGTGTCTCCTGTTTTTTTGTAAGAATTGTAAGAATTTTCAAGGTTACAGAAAAATGTTTCTGGGATGAAGTGAGATGAAAGATAAAATTCTCTGAAGTGTTCAGTAGAGAAAACAGGAGAGTTTGAGTTGGTCAGTCAAAACATTTCATTTTGATTGTTTTGAACAATCCCATTTTGATTTTTAGCTTTTTCTTTTATTACTTCTTTGTGCTATTTTAAATTGTAAAGCAATTTAAGAGCAAAATCTGTGGTTTTCAACATTTTTCAGAATGTTGTTCTGGCTATTAATAGAAAACATCTTTCTCTTATGAACAGTTTTGTTTTGATGAGTCCCTTTTTTTCCAATAAAAAAAAAACATTTTTACAAAATTCGTATTTAAGAGTAATTGTTAACATAAAATTTCTTTTTTTGTATATGCATCTTAAATTCACTTTGTAACTTTCCTTTTAATTTTTGAATATACATCAATCTTTCCATAAATGCTTTGATCTATAAATTATTTTGAAAAATATTCCTTAAATGTGAAAACTTTATTGATCAAAATATATTAAAATTGAATTGTTCTGTTTTTAAAGTATTTGTTACATTCCAAATATCTGTGGTAAGCAAAAAAATGCATTGCCATCATAAACAGTATTAAAAGAAGTGCAATTTTCTTCACCGAAAAAGGTAAAGAAGAAAGAAAATGAGAAAAGAAATTAGAACAAAGGACATTTAAAAAAACATTAGCCTATTGCTTGTTTAATGTACAAATAACTCTTGGCAGCTTATTCATGGGTAAATATAGATTCCAGCAAATTAAAAACATAAATTAGAAAGTATGAAGGAAAACTCCACAAAGAAATGTATTTAATTAATCTTTAAAAAGTTAACCGCTTATTTAAGAGTAACAGTTAAAAATCTTCAGTCTTAAATTGAAAAAGACCATAAATGATGACTTTAACTCAAAGAATCAAGGATTTTTATAACCACAAGCAAGTAATACAATTTTACTGAGGATTTGCATGCCATCTTGCCTAGGGTAGACTAGACAAGTGATCAGGTGAACTGGATGACAGAGGAGGAGAAGGTGTTTTTTTTTTTTTTACTAAAACTAATGTATTTCACAGAATATAATATAAGGTTACTTTATCACCTTTTTATTATATTCTGGACATAATTCCATGGCTTCATACACTGAATAGTCATATGCATGTAAGGGAAGTTCAATAGTGTGTTGCAGCTGCTTCTCAGGAGACAAGTGAGAACAGGAGGTAGATAAAAAATACAGGAATTCTTGCAACTGTGCCTGGAACCCTACTAGTGATAAGGACAACTAAATAGTATGAGACCATTAGAAACGAGAAGCGCTTCAAGCATCTGGTTTTTATGACCTGAAATACTGGATTGATCTCACCTAACTTTAGACTCATGTAGTGTAACTACCTACGCCTTTGGTAGTACTGAGGTTGTCTTCATGGTCAATGATAAGAAGTATGCCTATTTATGGCATAGTTCACCAATATTCTCCATTTCAAGCATCTTCTTCAAGATGAGATTAAATATTTGTTTGGAGAGCATTTCCTCTCCATTTACGGGAGCTAAGGACAACTAGCTCAGGTATAAGAGTCTTTGTTTGGTAAGATGAATCCCATCCAAAGCAGATGGTGAGCTGAAATTTTTAAAAGTATCTACATTCACATAAATTCGTACTTTCATTTTTGCATTTCAAGGAATATTCGTCTACACAGACATTAGTCATGCACCTTTCACTGCTCTGAGTCATTCTCTGGTGGCACTTACTGCCTTTTTGGTCAGAGTAGAAAAATTTTCTCATCCTGACTGCTCTGATTTGCACTGTGTATTACTGAGACAGGCTAAAGGAATCTTTCTTTTAGCTATTACCTCTCACAGTTTCTTCACCATTTGTTTTTGTAAATATATATACATACGTTGTGTTTTCTAATTTGTGAAGTAGAGCACAGCGGACAGCAGAGTCTCATGGAGGGCACTGACGTATTAAAAACAGTAAAAATAATATATACTAATCAGACCTGCTAAGGCTGTTTTTTCTCCTACAGGGGGAAGCAGAGAGTTTCTTCTGTCACTTGTTTTTGGGCTTGCACATACACTTTGGGAGCTCCCTTGTCATCTCTTTCCTCTTCTTTTTCTCTGTGTTTGGCTACTGACCATCTATATTGACTATTTGTGTAGTTAACTCTTTGAGATATATGTCTGCACATTTGCCTGGAAATGTTTAGCAAAATATGTCTCGTATAAATAAAATGGGTAATTTGTTCATTGGAAAGTAGAGCTAGAAACTTCAAGACATCAGCTGATCGTATCTCCACTGTATGACTGGGTGCAATAATAAAGCATGTAAATAGCAACACAGCAACAAAATGTTAATCAGCAACTGCCTTCTTATGTATGTGTTTTTGCTGGACCCGGTATAACACGTAAACCTTCATTTTATTAATATTTACCTATGCATGTGTATTTCTATATATGTGTGTATTATAAACACTATATGCATGTGGATATTTGCCTCGTCAGTAACTAATACACTTATTTCTTTTCCATTCAGCATCCGTATACCAAATCACTAAAAAATCAAGTAATTCTAAGAAGTGAAAAAGCATCACAAAAACCTGCTTGGCTGCTATTATCTGTATAAAATCCAAAAACTAGCAACTTAAACAACTGATACATAGATTTTAGTCTTTATGTAATCCCCATGCCTTATATCAGCTTTGATGTTACCACCTACCTTTACCGTCCCTTCCCTTTACGAAGGAATTATAATGACTAATTTGTCTATTCTCCCATGTGAAGCCTAAACTCTATTTTACTGCTTCAACCATGCTATTTTTTTCAGAAAACCTTTCTAAACCTTCTTTTCAAAGTACAGGAGACCTTAAAAAAACATGAGGTATCACAAGCGTTTGGACTCTATGCCGCAGTCTCTGGGTCTGTAGCTACTTAGCACTGTCCTTTACTTCATTTCTTGGAGAGTAAACAAAATACTGCATTGCAGCAAATCAAATTTAAAGAGACACGATAGGGCAGAGGTCTGGATAAGAAAGGCTCCGTTTTGTTTTCCTCGTAGCAAAATATTAAAAGAAACAAGAGACACGGAGAAGCAGCCTATTTGTTCTTTATTCTCTTTTTTAGTTGTCAAAACTTAAATAGAGCCTGTTAGACACATCGTATTACAATTGAGGAAGCCAGGAATATGCATTGTTGGAGGAATATCACAACACTGCCCTTTAATATTTCTGTAGTGAATACAGAAGGTATGAAAAACAGAGATGTATATTAAAAAGGCAATAATTTATAACTGCTGCTTATGGGTTTGGGGTTTTTTTCTTAAAAGAATCAGAAGGTTTTCACAGTTTAAAAGTAAGCAATATTCTCCACTACAAAAGAGAGCACTGGTAGTTAGATGGATCATAGCTATCATGTGAGAACTCCAGACAAGTGTACAGACAATATTTTAAAATTCAGGGGTTTACTGTGTTTTATGTAGTACTAAGAGGCAGCACACACATTCCTGGGGGAATGAGAACATGAAAAAATTAATGTAAATAAGAATTATCTCTGTCTTAAGTTTGCAACCCTTGCAGTCCAATGGACTGGGAATGATGTGGAAATAGGCCAGTGTTCCTGTTGCATGGACGTTAGCTCCGTCTGATTTTCTTCCTCTTTTCGTTACCAGCAGCATGCAGAAAATGTGCTTGGGACTGACAGCTTCTCCTACTGCTATACGTCGTGACGGAGAATATCTCCCCCTGAGACCTGCTGCTGTTATCGGGTCACACAAGACGAGGTTTGGGTCCAGGCAAGCTCATCTTTTTGAAACCGACACAAGGTCCAAAAGAGGTATCTCGAGCTATGTTTCTCCAGCACACACTCAGAGAGCTTGGAGCATCTGAGCCATTACAGTCCTTGGGGACTGTCTCAACAGCAGTGAGATTTCCTTCATCCCCCAGCCTTTCTGCTTCTGTTAATCTCAGCATAACATTGCATGGTGGTATCACAAAGGCATCCATTTCCTCCAGAAGCACTTACAGACCCCACCTTCCAATCCACATCCTTAAAATACTGGCTCAAATGTGAGCCCCTGCTGTCTCTCTAGCTTATTTGGATACAGTTTGTGCTTTTAGTTCTCAGGCCGAAAGTTTAATACCTTGTATGGTGCTTTTTCGTTATGAATTCACTTATATTTCCTTCCAAAAGCAAGTGGCCTGTTCCAAATCCTGCCTACCTCCATCTCCTTCCCCCACTCACACAGAAAATACACAAATGACCAGAGATAGCCTCAATTTACATGTTATTGTGCTCAGACCCTCACTACAGATATGTTATTGGGTAAGTCAGAAATACTCTTTTGGGTCTGCCCCATCTCGTCAGTACAGGGAACACGACCAGGGCGGGTGGTCAGACGGGTGCTCCCACACTCACCTGTTGCCCCGCGTGTTGAATATTCTGAGCCTTTTTCCAGTAACACAGAAACTGAAGTGAAGCTTCTTAAAAGGATGTTCAGCATATTGTACTTGAAATGGAAGTAGGATTAACCCACATGCCATTCTCTTTACATACCACGGACCTTAATTTCTGGACAGCTTAATGCATATGCCTTTACACATCAGCTTCTTAAAGGTGAAGACTTTACAATGACACAATTGCTTTTAAGGTTTCCTATCCCTTTTGGAGGCCAGACCTGCAAAGAGCTGAACCCTCACCTCCCATGGAAATAGGTCTAGCACAAGATGGAAGTTGCCAAATTTATTATCTTTGCGTGTGGCAGTCTTGTTCCTTGAAAAGCATGGTGTGTTATGCACAGCTGATGAAAGGTTTTATCTAAACAGGTAGCAGGAATCCTGATCTGTAAATATAGCCTACACTGTGGGGGCAGTTCTGTTCATGTTTTGATAGGGACTAAATAGAGTTTTCTTTGGTGCTAGTACATTGAATATCAGACTTTCAGGCATCCCAAATGTAAAAACAAACGAACTCCTTTATGCAATAGAGATTTATGAAACTATAACAAAAGCTGCGTAAAATACAAGCTGGAGTAAGAGTTAAGCCAAGTGTTGTCTCCAGAGTCTGAAGCCAAATGAGTGTTTATATTTTCAGACCATAACACTTCCAAACTATATTTGGCTTAAATTGAAGGATATGAAGTGATGGTTATACAGCATTTCACCATTTTGACTGGGGTGAGTCTCCTCATCCACTAAGGTGCTGATGGGGCCACTAAGCTTATGTCGAACCTGTGGCTATCAGGTGCAAGCAGAAAATCAAACCCTGTTTGAGCAGTCAGCCTGTTTAATGTTTATGTCTTCCTCACATCAACCTGATAGAGCACAGAAAGACCTTTTTCTCTACTTACGTGGCTCTAGGCATACACTCACACTCTTTCTTCGCTGAAAAATTTCCCATCCTAGAGTGATTTCTGTTTGTGGGTGGGAATTTAGCATGATGTGCTCTGGATTTTGCTTCCCTGTTCAAGCTGTTGTCACGTATACAACCTCAACATAAACCAATAGATAAGAATGATTAGAAAACCCCAAATTACCCTCCTGAAATCACATGCAATGCTTCAGCAACAGTGCAAAGATATGTCCAAAAAAAGGTTTTCAATAGCCAAGTGAAAAATTAATTGCAAATAAATGTATAAATAAAACACAGAAAAATGGACAAAATTTCCAATTACTTGTTCTTATGATAAAAAAGGAACTCTCCAAATGGGCAGCGCAGAGTTTGAGGCCACTGAGATTCAATTTGTATTTAGAAATATCTTGCAATTTGCTATTAGATTGGGATTAGCTTTCTTGGGTTTATGCTTGTTTTTCACAGTCTTAACTGAGCTTTTGTGTATTGAATATTCTCACAACACTTATTACAACTTTTTGATGTAATTCTTGTTACAAATGATTCAAAAGGCTTTTTAATATGCTTTGTAAATTGCAAATGATAAAAAATATTTTTAATTCCAGAGAAAAGGAGAAAAGGAAATTGGTTGAATGGAGATGATAACCTGCATTGACTAGGTGAGACTGTAATAATTGCTTTCATTCTAAGGGATAACAGCAGCAGGAGTTGTAGTGAAAGGTTTCTTTCTGTAGTTGCTTTCTTATCTTTTTTGGTGGTGTTGTTTTTTGTTTTGTCTTATGAGTGCTTCAAAATTGCATGTATTTGTGCAGAGAGGAAAAGATAATGAGTCATGAGAGAAGCAGCAAGTCAGGACACAATGAGGGCCCAACAACAAAGATGCTGTCTTGAGACTAAGACAACCCAGGACCAATTCCCTGTTCTGCAACAAATTCAGCATACTGTGACCTTGAGCAAGGCATTTCAGGCTATGTTCACAAAATAGTTTTTTGGTGCCGATGATTGTTGCTTAAATCCAAAATATTGATCCTCAAAATCTTGCTGCTGTCTAACTGCAGAGTCCCCTGGATTTTCTTGGTCCCTGTAAATTCTGTCATCGGTGGTGTTCCCAAGACACTCTCCTTTCCTCTGCTCTCAAAGCTGATCTACTCTGTGCTGAATATTGAAATAGTCTTTGAGACAGATGGTGAGCAGGAGACTGGTTCTGCAGTCTGATGGTTATAGAACTCAACTGAGGATGTAAAAAGACCTTGATTCTAGGCTCCATAGTCTGGGATTTACACAGACTAGAACAACTTCAGTACTAAACCGAGGGAGTTACTCTTTCTCACCAATAAAATTTCATGGTCTGAAGGTAGGAAGAGTCATGTGGGAGATGAGGAAGAAAGAGAGATTTAAAGTGTTTTTGCAGACCCAGCTGGTGTGCAAGTAACATGCTTATCATGAGAACCGAAGGGAACAGAAAGTGTTTTGTGACCTTTCTGCAGAGGGGACAAATTGATCTCTGGCAGTCCCAGTTTCACCTCCCAACTAAAAAAGGATTATGTCAGCCTGGGAACCTCAGTTTTGGATAGATAACATTAGGTAACTCAACGCCTTTTCCTCATTCTAGGAAAGAGTATGCTTTGTGGGTTGCACACTAAGATGCCCACGGTTTCTCACTGAGGACTATGTATTCCAGATCTTGTCCATTTTTAATGAAAGCATCAATGGGTTTGGTATAAATTTATGTCAGACCTTGTTTCTCCTATGTTCTGGATTGTTATGCTACACTAACAGTACAGCTAAGTCTTCACACCCCTTGTATAGGGACTCAGCCTATCTAAACCAGGGTCATGGATTCCACGAGATGTCTGCATCATTAGAATTTTGGTGCTTCAATGCCAAATGTGTGCACCTAGATCCCTGGTTGTTCATCTGTGAAATGTGAGTAGTTACATTCCACCAAAGGATGCTGTGACCTATAGGGATAAATATTTGAATGACTGTGAGGCATTAGGGCAATGAGAGCCACATGAATATCTTTAGAATAGAAATGCTACTGAATCAGTCTATTGGCTTTTATTATTTTGCAGGAAGATTCATATATTTTTAGAGCACTCCTTATCACAGCCTATTATTTTTTCTTGCATAAAATATGCATTAAATTATAGAAGATGCTTCCATCTTGACTTTGACAGCAGAAAAGTTACCTTGAAGCAGAAAGCAGCTAAGGTAACACGGTTCAGAAGGCCCAGTTAGACCACAGAGTTGATATGTAATGGTTTGTTTTACTCTTAAAGTGCTTTTGAAGTGAACTGTTTGAGGCTGAAAGATCTTACACAAATACAAAACCAGAAATTCAGCTATTTACTGTGGGTTTTTTTAAGTTCTTATCTGCCGTTAAAACACTGTTGAGTGGGGTATTCAATAAATTTATTGACATTTATGTTTAAATGAGAAGTTGTATGTTTAAAAATCTTGGTCCATTAAAAACATGCTGCCTCTGGTCTAGGATGGATTTTAAACCTTGATTTGTATTTGTTAAGATTAAATAGTATTAAAAGCCTATTTAGCATTGACTAAAGTTACTCAGTCGTCTTACATGTTTGAGAGATGTATGTGAGATTTCCTAGGAATCCAATCCCAATTTCCATGAGAATAAATTTTTAAGGTTAAGTTTTATACATAGGCATGGTCAAATCATACTGTTGGTATTACTGCTTTCATAGTGTGAGGCAGCATCACAGTCTAGGCTGTTTAAGCTATAATGGATTGTCTCCACAAAACCTCTATCAATCTCAATACACACATTTGCCATTTCTTATTTCTCCTCTTCCAACAGGGTAGCTGATGTCATGGTCCTTACTGGTATGCTTTCGTGTGTGGGAAGATGAAGTGCGGAAGATGGGATATTCTAAGCAGCAGGATATATGGCAGTCATAAAATTGCTCGCTGAATAGTTAAGTTTCTTATAGGACTCTTAACTAGAATATCTGCGTCTCACAGAAATCAAAGGAAACAGGACTGGAAGGGGCTCAGAGAGCCCTGCGTTGTCCCAGTGAGCTGCACCCTAATATGTCTGACTCACTGAAAGGCAAGGGCATTTCCATCCCGTCCCAATGTGTACCGATAACATTTAGTAATTTTCCCCTTTCTATCAACATTTGACATATCTGAATGTTCTCCTATCATCTCCTTTCCTTTCCTCTTCATATGCCTTTCACACGGTAATGTCTTCAAGATCTCACTTTTGTTTCTTTTTTTCTGGACGTCCCTGTACCTGATTAGTTGTTCCCCAGTATGCATTCGTGTTGGTAATAATTCTTCCGCTATTTCAATTAATTGCCTTGGTTTGCACCATAATTTTTCACATTTTCCTGCTTTGTAGGATGATTGTGAAATGTAATCCTGCCTTCCAAAGTGGTGGTCCTCCCTCCAAACTCAAAACATCACTATCATGCAGCTTATTAAGTAAAATAATCTGTAGTACTGGATCTAGGACAGACTCATGTTAAATCCCTCTTGCTACCTTCTTCCATTTTGTCAATAAACAAATGATATCCTCTTGTCAAGTAACATTTTCAAGCCAGCTGCATACTGACCTTACAGCTCTTACCCACACTCTAGTGCTTTTGTTCTCTTATGCAAATGTCATGTCAGACAGTGTCAAAAGCCTTATTAAAGTCATGATATGTGACATCCACTGCTCTTCTCCTATCCACAAGGCCTGTTACCCTGTCACAGAAAGAAATTAGGTTGTTTTGACATGATTTGTTCCTGACAATTCCGTGTTAGCTTTTAGCAGGTCCTTACAAATAGACTGATTACTCTGTAGAGACATCCAGGCTGCATGAATTAACTTTAATCAAAGAGATCAGGAATAAGACGACAGCCGTTTATTTCTCACAGAGGCCACCCCATCCAGAAACTGGATAACAAAAAGGTGGTATTGCTTTGTGGCCCCAAACTTCACATTTCTTGTACTCTGAGAAGTAGATTTTGAATGGCTATAGGAAAAATGCAAGCTGGGGCTTTCCTTATGTTATTTGCTTTATCCCATCCCTCTGAGCATCTCAGAAAAACAGGCAGCACAGTGATAAAAGTGATTTCTGGACTACCCTGAGGATAATTAGAGAAGTGTTTTGCTACTAGCCAAGAACTATGATCTAGTCTAAACTATATACTTATTTTTATTTCTCTTCTTCTTCAGCTGTTTGTTCTAGATTCTTTGAAGGCAGCGTCTTATTTAGTACATATTGACAATTCTTTTCCAGTGCATACTCAGACCTGTAGCTAGATACTCTCCCTTTTTCACAGAGAACTGTCAGTATTAAGAACTTTAAACATCTTTCAAAATTAAGAATGGAATCTACAATTTGTGGAATTAAAAAATATATACTTACTCTGTGGGGTTTTTTTTTTTTGTCTTGTTTTGTTTTTGTTTTTGTTTGTTCGTAACTTTTAAAATTCTCTGATCATAGTCACTTTGATTTACTTAGATTTCTTTATTTTCTAGTTAAGTGAAGGCTGAAAGAATTATTCCCAAGTCCTGGAGGCTGTATTGAAGATTCTGCGTTATTAAACCACAAGAGCTGTTGATACTGTGTTGAGGTGACACAGTAGGAAATGAGTTTGCTCTTACCTGGGACATTTATGTTCACAAAAAATCTGAAAATAGATATATTTTAAGTCATTAATGAAGCAAATGTATTTTTTGTTAATATATGCAGGCAGGATTTTGAATGGCCAACCTTGAAGCTGAAACTGTTGGTTTTGTGAATCTGGAGGGCAGGTGAAAAAACATGAGGAAAACACATAAATGAGTATTTATGGCATCTACAGTGTGTTCACAAACCCGTCTCTCTAGCTGGTGAACTGGGAATGATGTCCATTTAGGATGTTATAGAATCATAGAATCATAGACTTGCCTAGGTTGGAAGGGACCTTTCAGATCATCTAGTCCAACCATCAACCTAACTCTGACAAAAACCATCACTAAATCATATCTCTAAGCACTGTGTCTACCCATCTTTTAAATATCTCCAGGGATGGTGCCTCAACCACTTCCCTGGGCAGCCTCTTCCAATGCTTAGCAACCCTTTCAGTTTAAAAATTTTTCCTAATATCCAATTTAAACCTCCCCCGGTGCAACTTGAGGCCGTTTCCTCTTGTCCTATCGCTCGTTACTTGGGAGAAGAGACAGACCCCCACCTCTCCACACCCTCCTTTCAGGTAGTTGTAGAGGGTGATAAGGTCTCCCCTCAGCCTCCTTTTCTCCAGGCTAAACAACCCCAGCTCCCTCAGCTGCTCCTCGGAAGACTTGAGCTCCAGACCCCTCACCAGCTTCGTTGCCCTTCTCTGGACACACTCCAGCACCTCAATGTCTTTTTTTGTGGTGAGGGGCCCAAAATTGGGCACAGCACTCGAGGTGGGGCTCGAGTATAAACTGGAAGCTTTCATCTCCTGCTTTCACAGCCGAGTATATTTGACTCCTTCCTCTGATGTGAAGATGAGCGATATACTGGACTTTATCAAATAGAATAACAAAAGAGAGAATAAATCTTATGCAATTATTCGGGAGGGCTGGGGGGAAGGCAACGGGACATGGTACACCAAATGAATACATTCATTAACTACTGAGATGTAATGACAGAAATGTGAAGGTTTTGGCCTGTGCTTTGGACAGCTCTTCTCTTACTGTCAGCAAACCAAGTGGAGATCAGAGTAAAATATCTCCTAAAAATGGGATCTCAGCTTACAGACTGACCCTTCCTAAGACAAAGAAACAATTATTCTAAAACAGACCTGCTATTTTAGGAATATTTTCCCAAAAATGTTGGCTCCCTTTTCACTGTCGTTAAATTCTTTTTGATGAGCCTCAGAGCTGCACTGCCCTGTGCACACAGCATTGTCCCTTCCTAGAAACTCAAAGGCCTTAGAAAGAAAGAAAGATTGCAAACTGTTCTCGTGACTGCAGCCAGTGAGGATCAGGAAATAGCCCTACCCTGTCTTAAATGTCCACTTGTTTTTGTGTAGGCATCCACAGACTTTACAGGAAGAACAATCCTTTTGCTTCCATTCCTTAAAAAAAAACAACAAAGAAAACCAAGCTAACCCAAACCCCATTACCTTATGTTGCATCTTCACTAGTCTTGAAATGTTATTCTTCTCTCTTCTGCAGAAACAAGCTTTTAGGTTTTCAACTGAACAGCATCAAGGCAAAATTTGAAAATCTTGAAGCTCTTAGCCTTTTCTAGAAAAGGATATAAATGTCATTAATCTCATTATCTCTGTACCTAAAAACCTGATCCTGAAAAATACATGATGTGCCCTAAACCCACAAATAATTATGCCTGTAAAGCAGTGCAACAAATTATCTTTAGCAGAGATGTGACTATGCATTCCCTACACAGGAATTTAATAAAATATGTCACAATTAAACACACATGTTTGAGAAAATAATCCTGTCTCATAACAAACACTGAAAGAGAAACATGAGGAGATTTGAGCTGATGGATTACTAGACCTGCATTTAGTTCAACAGAAAATAGATTAATATGAGTCCTTTCGGAGGAGTCTTGCAAATACACTTCAGATGTTTTTTATCACTTATGGGAGTAAAGACAACTTTGCAGTTCTAACAAAGAGGTCTGGCAATACAGTACATCAGATTTTATGATCTTGGCCTTGTAATTGCAGAAACACCAAATGAGGGATGAGACTAAACAGCAAAAACTACCAGAACTCCATGTTCTCCTTGGGCCTGCAGCAGATGGTGAACCTCACTGAACACTTACCTTTAGATGCGTCCCGCTTAGAGCTGAAGTGCCACGTTAAATGCATGATGCATGATTGTGGTTTTTCTGATATGATTGAGGTGAATTACCTACATGCCATTTTTTGTGGATTCAGTCTGACTAATTTCCAAAGCCACATTGACTCGATTTATTTTTTTTTATAAATCTACTGTGCTGATTAAGTGCAAAAATCCTTTCCAGAACTGAACAAATTTCAGACAGATACAACTCATGATTGCTGGAGAAAAAATAGCTGAACTTAACATGCACTGTAGAGGCCATTTCTTCAAACTTTTCAGAAAATCCAGGAGGTACAAAAGGTCATAGAGCTCTTCTGTGCTCAGCAAAGGGAGTCACAGATTGCACTGCAAAGCCAGGCAAACTGGGACACTCAGTCTTTTTATGCCCCTTGAACTGGGACAGTCTGTTTCAACTAATGGTTTGTCATCAGTGATGATCAACAAGTTTTCTATTGTATGACATTTATATTTAAGAGAGAGATTGGGATAAAAGTTATTGGTTTGTTTTATATTGGAAAAAATATATGCCAAACTGCATTAGAAAATGTAGGCAGTAAACAGAAAAAATAGTCTCATGATAGATTAGGGCTCCACTGATCATCAGTTTATGAAATCTTAGTAGATCCTGGATTTAGATTGTTTGAAAGTTTGCTTGGACAATCCTATATTATAACACTTGATAATATATATTCATTTCTATTGCTGTGTGTAGAATCTCCTATACTGCACATTTACGTGTGTAACAAAATTGAGATATATACCAGTATTTTACAAACTTGTTATCTATTTTTCTTTTAAAACTTAATATGAAATGCAACTGCAAAATAATAATCAAAGAAAGAGAAGGGGGGTACATGCAAAGTTGGGGGAATGAGGTGGGACATTGACGCTAGACCACGTGAAGATGTTCTGTCATTAATTTCTACCATTATAAATTATTTTTAACATTTCCGAAACAAAGTAGTGCAATGTTTCTGGGGCTGTGAATGATTATGCAGATGAAAAGGAGATTTATGTTCTATTTCCTCAGAATGTTGGAATTTCCATTTATTATAAGCATATTGGATGGCCTAGGGCTACCCAAAACCAAAAGGTAACCTTTATTACCCAGGACAGGAGAGGGACAGAACCAGAAATATGCTGAATTCTGTTACAGATATAAAGAAGAAAACCAGGGCGGGTGATGAAAGCAAAGTGGGATCATACACAAGACTAAGAAGTGGTCTAAGAAGGGAACATTGCATAGCACATGGTGCACAGAAAAGCTCTGCCAAGAGATTCCCATCTTGGTGGGAGACAGTGTGGGAGAAGAAACGGACCAAAACCCCAGTGGGAGATTCTGGGGCAATCGCAATTTGCAGAAGCTACTGTGAAAAGTGTTACAAGTTCTCCCCCATGCACAGGAGGGCTAGAGACGAATATTCTGAATCATCTTCAGCACACCCATGTTCATAATTCTCTGCAAGAGCTGTCATACTATGTTCTGATAGCTTGTGGGATAAAACTGGTGTAAAAATTGTCCCAGTAAGACTGCTTGTATTCCACTGTGGACAGCCCTGGGGACAGAAATAAGAAAGTAGTCCTCATTCTTGCACACCTGTATGTCTGAGTGTTGAAGCTGAGAAGAGCAGTGTTTTGAAATAAATTTAGGTAGCACATTGATAAAAACCTTGTGGAAGGGAGGTCTGAGAGGAAAGGCAGGCTTGGTGACCGGTTCTAGAGGAACGAAGAGTTCTGCTCCTATCATCTCTTTCCGTCCCAACAAGTCAAGAACTCTCATTTATTCTCTGAATTCCCAGAGACTGCTACCAAAGAGGGTGAGAGGAATTCACAGCTAACAGTATGTGAACTCTGGAGCCCTTTGAAGCATAAAATTGTGAGCAAAGACCAAAGCTTTTTTCATGAGACTTTTTTTTTCCCAGTAGAACTCCTCCCTTAGAAGAGTCAAGTCTTGTTCCTTTGCCTTATCTCATGTGTTAGAAGTGATAAAATGAAAAAAAAAAAAAAAAAGAAAAATATATATCTAAAAAAAAGATTTTTCAGGCTTTTAGTTACAAAATCGGAAGCAGAATTTTTTGTGACAGAACTGCTTCTTTCTGTGTATTTATAGGCCATCTGACGCTTACAGGCATAAAAAATAAGATGAATCTTCCTATCTTGGCCTGAACAAGTTTGGTTACAGTGCCTCTGTGCTGAAAGGGCTTTTCCTCCTGAGCATTTCTCATACAAAATCAGTACAAAGTTTGCATTACTACAATGTAACTAAACTGTTGAACGGAAAATATCTGTAGAAAATCTCTCTGGAAGGTTGTGTAAGCTACAGCTTTATGCCCTATTAAGCATTTAAACTCAGGTTCTTTGATTATTTTATTTTTTTTAAAGAACCTAAAAAGAACAGAAGTGGCCCAAACTCTTTCATCACCTCCCTCTGGATTAGGACTGACAGGATTCCATATAAAACAGGATTTACCACTTTATGACTTGTTTTCACTCGTCTTAATAAGAAGAGTAGCTTCTATAGTGAGCACAGAGGTCCTTCAAGTGGGATAAAAAAGAAGACTGGAGAAAGATAATGAAACTATATATATTATATATATATAAAATTAATTTATCAACATTAAAGGAACAGAGGTTCCTTTCAATTGGTTATTTATGTTTCTACTTTTTATGTTGAAGAAAACCAGATCTTTTTTTCTAAGCTGATGTCTGGGGGAGGGGAACCAAGCTGCCGTTATTTATTTGTGTCTTTGCTATGGTGGGAAAACATCTTTTGTACCAAGTGCAGGTGTTTCCTCTAGTCCCTAGAGGAGTTAAAAGGTGATTTGTTTTCTATATGCCAGAATTCATCAGGCAAGAGCAGGAGGGAGTAGGTTATAGTATTTGCTGCAAAATAATGTATGTGCAATCTACATCTACCTACAGTTTAGGACTACAGCTACAAATTGCAACAAGATTATAGGAAAAGAAATAAGCTAACTGTTCTCTGCATCTGACAGAGCCTGGGTAGAAAAGCAGATAGGAGGCTCTGGCAGTTGCACCCTTGGGGCCATTTTCACAGGGGTCCTGGAGGAAATCTGTCTGAAAGCCCTTCTGGGACCATCAATGCAGGCTGTAACCACGAATGCTCAGTATTGCCTTCGCTTCTTCAGCTCCTCCTCTCCATGCTGTAGCTGCTTTTACAGCTCTGCTTTGAGAGGATAGGCAGAGAAAGCGCAACAGTGGGTATTTATGCTTTTATCTACTTCTTGGCCCTACAGACTGTGGAGCATCACACTATTGGTAGCTTTTCTCTGGATTGTAAAAACATAAGTATAGTTTCAGTGGAGGTGCTTTCTCAAGGTCATCTGTACCAAGCTCAGAGCAGTGACTGGCAATAGCTGTGATTGTTCACAACTGCAGGACAACATTTTTCTTACAAGTGTGTTTCTGGGTTTCCCAAAAAGCTCTGTTTGTGGTGGTCCTGCGAGAAAGAAAACTGAGAATCTACACGGTATTTGACGACTTCTGCACAATTAAAGCTTTGTACCCAAGGTGTGATGAAATGTAACTGTGGGCATACATGAGAGAGAGCTCTTGGCAGCAAGCCATGACACACACCAGTGAGGGCACGCCATTGCTTTCGCATCGGGCAGTGGGTGGAACAAGAGAAAAATACAATATGTCACTTGTGACTTTAATAATTTTTAGGGGGCATCACTTCAGTTTTTAAAACTCTTTCCTGACAAAATGGGCAAAAGCAGCCTGCACAGTAACTCCTGCTCCAAGCAGCTTGACTCTGGCAATGGTGGTGAGCCCCATGTTGTCATTGTTGCCTTATCTTGACCTGACTTCATCAGCCGGTATGGAAGAGATGGCAACCTTGGATTCTGGGAGAAGGTGTTCGGTAATATCTTGGACTTGCTTTTATGTTTCAGATACCAGTGGCTATACATGGTACTGACACAATGCCTATATGGGATAGAGGCAGTGTCTTCCAACCACTGCTCTTCAAGATTTGGCCACTAAGATTAAGTGACAGAGAGTTTTTTCAGCACCCTTTCGATCTGGCAAGTAAGCATTCAGCTCTTGGAACTTATTGCCATCTTTACTTATTTCTTCCAGGTCAGCTCATTTATATTTACAAATTCTCTTACTTATCCTCCTGATGACTGCATCTGTCTCTGAGAGATGACTTGGTTTACAGAACTGGTTGGTTGAAGGCAAACTGAATTAATGAAAAAGATCTGATTTCTGTAAACTTTCACTATTGATGATTATTTTCTGTAGGTCTACTATGTTAACACTCATTAGAAATACGCAATAAATGGGACCTCATGTTTCCATAATTTTTTACAATTGTTATCTGGCAGGACACTGAGACAGAACTATTGCATTCCAGACTCTGCAGAAGCATCAGCAAGGGCTACATCTTTCTGGAAAGTGTCACACAGCACTAAACCTTTGGTTGCTGTATATAAAATCTTCATAAATAGATGATAATCATTCTCATTCGAATTTCTGAGATACAGCACCATACAATTTCTGAGTAAAACAAATATGTGATGCATGCAAAACTGAAGTAGTACTTAGAACACTGAATAGCTTTTAAACAAAATACTATCACTGGAAATTTGCTAGTGTACCTTATGCAGATATTCTCACATTGTTGCTGCTAATATATATCAAATGCAAACATCACATTTCAGCACAAGTATCCTCATTTTAGTATGTATTTATTAAGAATTTTCCCTTAATTTTCTTCCAGAGATGATGTGTTGATGTGACTGCAATACCCCATTCATATTTTTTGGCCTCTCTAGAACACGATGAGTAATTTCTTTTCCCCAGGATTTCCATGACTTCTGTCAATGAACAGCTAAAGTTTCTCCATAACTACCAACAGTTCAATATTTAACAGTGGAGTGGTTTCAGGACACGGCAAAATGCACATCCTGCAAACTATATCCAAACTGAGCCCCAGTCTGTGGAGCAGGCATTTATTTAGGCCCTGGGTTTTGTAATAGTCTTCTGTTATACAATAAGCACTCACTGGAATGAAGAATTGCTTCAAAGCATCATTTTCCCTGTGCAAGAGGCACCTCTCTTGCTAAAAATAAACACACAAACCAGACAGTTTTAAATAGCTTAAAAATAACACTCTTCCATTTCTTCCAAGCGGAAAAATTATGTAAGAGCATTGCAACTGAAGTCAGGTAGTTGTATCAAATAACAGGAGCCTGGAAGGTAGTCAGACGCCACAGTGATAAGGGACATGTAAAAATGTAAATAGAACATTATACAGACTGCTCTAAAGCCCTGGAAGAGGTGTTCCCTGGCTTCAGAGGATTTGAAAATGGCAATATTCTGAACTAGTAGTAGGGGCACACTTTGATACAACTTCTCATTACCCTTTCCAATTACCCAGGAAAATTAGTGGAGAGATTTGTAATGTAAAAACTGTTCCACAAATAGTGACGAGTCATAGCTGTGTGACTGATTTAACATGTTTAAATTAATGAAATATATACTTTAATACTGGGGGAACACGTTGTATCTTAAGAAACAATAAAAAGAAAATTCTGTGATCTCCATAAAGAACCTTCACTCGCCTAGAAATGAAAATTATATCTTTGAAAATGATAAACCTGAGGTAGAATCAGCTTCCTTCTCTGCTACAAAGTCTAATGTATACTGTGGTCTCCATGTTAACTGCTGCATCCACACCAATAACCCGTCAGCTTTTCTGATCTGTTCAAGGCCAGGTTGGATGGGGCTTTGAGCAGCCTGGTCTAGTGGGAGGTGTCCCTGCCCATGGAAGGGGGTTGGAACTGGATGATCTTTAACGTCCCTTCCAACCTAAACCATTCTATGATTCTGTAAATACTGCTTTCAAAAAGACTCCATCACAGTTTTCTTGTATCATGGTAATATCATGCCATAAACCAAATCTCACAGCTTCTCTTCCAGGTCCAATGCGCCCTGATTCACTTTTTAAATATATACAAGGATGTATACAAGGATGTGATGCGTCTGCTGTGTGTTCCTATCTGTAAACTCTTTCTGTTGTCTCCTAGCTTGCAGCAGAGATTCAACACAGTTCTCACAAATTTTGCTGTCATATTCCTTGCCTGACATCCCCATGGAGCTCAAGGCATTAATTAACTCATAGAACTTAAATTGCTTGTGATGTCTTCTTACTTCATTATGCTGTGCTCTCATCCAAACTGAGCATTCCCCATGTAATTAGAAGTTAAACTGTTGCACACATCACAATGCCAGAGTAGGTGCACTGCACAGGTGGTAAGTTGATGCCTATCTTTCATTTCTTCTGAAAATAAATCTTAAAAGTGGCTGCAACATTGCACTTAAAATATTCAGTCAAGGCATTATTTTATTTTCAATGTCTGCCTGATTAGCACTTTGACAGTGTCAACATTAACACCAAAATGAAATATGCATAATATTACTAAATACATGATGCAATTCAGTTTATGTACATTCTTTATTCTGTTTATTTTCTCCTACTTAAATTCCTTGAAAGGATTTAAATGGTATTTTAAATGGCTTGCTGCTTTTCTGCTAAGTGTCATATTAAGTCAACTATATCTCAGTAAATCTGTGTATCAGATGGGAGCCATGCAGCGGCCTTCCTGTGCATTACTATTTCTTTACAAGAGGGTCTACTTAAATGACAGTTTGGATTTCCTCTACTTACTGTTTAGTACAGTTTATCATTAAAATTCCGTTTCCTCATATGCCTCACTGCACATAAGGGATAAATGCTTTAAGACATTTTCCTGTATTTGCGTTGATTCAGTTGATGTAGGAGTATTTAAATATGGACAGTCCGCATAAATAACTATCAATATATATCGAGCATTTTCTTTATAATGAACTTTCTTGTCCAAAATATTGTAAATAACGTGCTTCTTACCAAACATGAGGTAACAGACAGCAAGAGGTAGAAAGAGGGAAAGGCAGATCGCAGATATTTAAGATGTAGTAATGATTTAAAAGAAATAACTAGGTGCCACTGGGAATTCCATAAACAAATTTCATTCCTTGCCTTCTTTGGGTAAATGTCAAAAAAGAGAACTTTTTGAAAGACAAAATACAGAACAATTCCACACAGTCATTAATCAGAATTGCCTGCCAAAATCACAGGTAAATGTTGACATTTTCGCTGGTTAAGTTAACTTCATGAGAAAATCTGATCTTCCTTCATTATTGCAGAAATAATATCTCCTGTGAATATTACTGTTCTGCCCTTCTCACCCAACCATTTTTACAAAAGTGGGAAGGGGAAAATTACTTCATTTGCTGTTTTGATGAGAAGCAGTCTTCGGGGGGGGGAAGGAAATTCTGAGCTTTTTAGTAAGATGTCATCTGGGTTATTTTTTCAGAACACTCCAATTTTATCTTCAGGATTTAGAATTTTTTTGTCTATGATTTTTAATCACCTTTATGGTTTCAAGAAATTTATAATCAATAGGCTGGATGGTCAGTGGTTTTGTGTTCCTTTCTATTTTTTTTTAAGATCTTGCTTTTTTTGATATTCTTTAGCAGTGTCCTTGCATGACCTCACAGAGAAAGGAAGATATATCCGTCTTTTAGATCTGCCTACTCGCAGTTGTGCTGCCAATGCACATTTCAAGTTCCTCCAGCCACAGTTTGATTTTTCCTTTCCCTGTGTTAGCTACTGAATTTTCATTGGCACTCTGACTCTGCACAGCTTGAGTGACTTATGTATTCTTTTCCCCTGTAAGCTTTTTTTCACCAGTGCCTTCTTGTATTAATTACCAGTATTGTGTTTTCATGCTCCAGTTACTTGATTTTTTCCCCAGAACCTTTCATCTTTGTTTTGCTAACAAATTTCTTCCTTGTGGCATTCATTTGTACATTTTTCACAAGCTAAAGCACTAACTACGGAGTTATTTCTTGTTCTCCATCACACCTGAAATGTTGTTCATCTTTTTATTTTATTTTTAAAGTCTGTGAGCTAGAAGACTGTCTTTTCCTGCATTTTGTTTTACTGGGGATACCTAACGGATCACAATCTGTTTTCCATTGCTTGAGAAGTCACCCACCATAAACAGTAAATAATAACTTCTAATAATAAAACTGTTGCTTCCAGCCTCTTGAGACAGCTATTAAAGTTTTCTCATAGCACCTTGTTTCACCGACCTAAAAAGACCTAAAAAGGCCTCAAGCTTACATGGTGGGGAACCACTGCATTCCCACATGTCCTGGTTTGAGGTAAAACAGAACCAACTTTCTGTTCAGTAATTTTATTTCTTAGCTAGGCCTCTTCTAAGTCTCTGAAATTAACAGCATGTTGTGCCGAAAAAGGTTTGTTCAGAGTGATAAGACAGTTTGTGCCAAGGAATGGTATGCAGAAAGGCTCTTGGTTATACTTATCGCTATAACAACCAAGGTCAGCTAATTTCGTTATTTGCCCCATTGGAGGGTCGGAAATCGAAAAGTGTAGAGGGGTCCCACCTGCAGGGAGGAGCAGACGGGACAGGTGACCCAAAATTGACCAACAGGGGTATTCCATCCCATCTGCCCCATGCTCAGTATAAAAGTTGAAGGATCAAAGGGTCAATTCTCTTCCTTCAATGGCTGACATCCGAGGAGGACCCTGTCTGTTCATCTGCCTTTGATCCCGATCGGTGCGTTCCTGACTCCAACTCTGGAACCCAGTTCCCACCCGTTGCTGAGTCCAGCCTGGGACTTCCCCAGGGCCTGATGGTGATGTCATCCTGGGAGCTTAATATGGTTTTGTATATACTTTATTTATTTCATTATTTTCCTTTTTATTTTACTATTAATATTTCATTAATGTAGTTTAGTTTCCTCTAAACTCGTAAATCTCTTTATCTCTCCTCCTCCTCTCCGTGCACGAGAAGCTGTGGGGGAGAATCTGTCGCTGGCCATTGGCCAATTTGGCCAAAACCATGACACCGCATCACTGTAATCCACATGCCAAGGGGACATTTCCCTTCCTGGGTCTTCAGATGCAAGCCACAGGCTACATGATCACACTGAACAGACACTGCCTGTGGCCCTTCCAGGCTCATGAGCCACAAAGTCACCTATATTCTTTACTGGAGAATTGTTATATGGGAACCCATAAATCAATTAGATTTATTGCCAAGGATGCTTGGATTCTTGACTGAGCAGGTCTGGTGGTAACACTTTGGGGGAAAGATTTCAACCTGCTCATTGCAGAAGGCTAGGATAGTGGTCCCCTGCTCTTTTAGTCTCAACACAGTGTCACATAGAAATACCGATATTGGGCATGTATACCTTAAATAAGGCTGCTCTTCAGACATAGATTTTTCAGGCTGGTTAAAAGATAAGCTGTCTTTAGTACCCAATGACAAACTCCCCACCCTGTTTCTAGACAACATCCACAGAGGGTTAGGACTTTCTGGTCACGTAGCTTATCGCAACTCAGCATCAACACCCAAATATCACTAGGTTTGTAAACAGGCTCAATCTGGATGGTTTTACTACGTGTTTTTGGCAAGATAAGGCAAGAAACCTGCAAAATGTTAAGCAATAATGACTAATAAAGCAGCTGCTTCTGGACTCTTGAGAAAGCTGTTAAAATTCTTCAAACGCAGTAGTTCTGAAAGGCACCCAGCTTACACAGATGAGCAAAGCTGCATTCATATTCCTGCTATCAGTGTGAATGGTGATTATCCTGTTTCCACTTGCTACTTTTAAAATCCACCTCCTCAGCTGTGGTATTTCTAGTCTTGTGATTAGTACTAGAATATGACAAGAACATGGATGCCCTAATTCCCCGGCACCAAACCAAACAGTATTAATGGCATTTCTGAAATACAGTGACTCCAGACTACTGCTTTCCATTATATATAAACTGCCTGCATGGGTGTTTAATGCTTTCTTCCAGCCTTTAAATAATAGGTAATCTCAAAATAAATGTGTAATTTGCCATAATATTCCTCTGCTCAAATCTTTTAAGAAACTATTGTAAAGACATATTTATAGAACAGGACAGGACAGGACAGGACAGGATAGGATAGGATAGGATTGGATAGGAGTATTTCAGTTGGACGGAACCTACAATGATCACCTAGTCCAACTGCCTGACCATTTCAGGGCTGAGCAGAAGTTAAAACATATTACTTAACGTCATTGTCCAAGTGCTTCTTAATCACTGCCAGGCTTGGGGCATCGAACACCTCTCCAGGAAGACTGTGTTCCAGTGTTTGACCACCCTCTGAGCTAAGAAACACTTCCTAATGTGCAACATAAACCTCCCCTGGTGCAGCTTTGAGCCATTCCCACGTGTCCTATCACTGGATCAGCACTTCCTACTCCACTTCCTCTCCTCAGGAAGCTGGAAAGGACAACGAGGTTGCCCCTTTTCTCCAAAGTCAACAAGCCCAAAGTCCTTAGCCACTCCTCACAGGACATTCCTTCCAGCCCTTTCGCCAGCTTTGTTACCCTCCTCTGGACACATTCAAGGACCTTCACATCCTTCTTAAATTGTGGGGCCCAGAACTGCACACAGTGCTCAAGGTGAGGTCACACCAACGCTGAATACAGCGGGATAATCCCCTCTCGTGACCAGCTGGTTTTGCTGTGTTTGAGGCACCCCAGGATGTGGATGCCCTCCTGGCTGCCAGGGCTCACTGCTGGCTCCTATTGAGCCTGCTGTCGACCAGCACCCCCAGATCCCTTTCTGCAGGGCTCATCTCCAGCCACTCCTCTCCCAGTTTATACTTGTGCCTGGCATTACTCCATCCTAGGTAGAGAATCTGGCATTTCGACTTGTTAAATTTCATTCCATGAATCGTAGCCCAACACCCCAATCTATCTAGATCCCTCTGCAAGGCCTCTTGTCCCTCAAGAGAGTCAACAGCACCTCCCAGTCTGGTATCATCAGCAGACTTGCTCATGGTGTATTCAAATCTTGCATCCAGGTCATTGATAAAGATGTTGAACAGAACTGGCTCTAGTACCGAGCCCTGAGGAACACAGCTGGTGACCAGTTGCCAGCCAGACGTAGCCTCACTCACTACAACCCTTTGAGGTCTGCCCTTCAGCCAGTTCTTCACCCAGTGCACTGTGATCCCACTCATCCCACAGTTGGATGACTTGTCCAGAAGGATGCTGTGAGGGACAGTATCAAAAGCCTTACTAAAATCCAGAAAAACTACATCCACCGCCTTCCCTTCATTCATTACGTGTGTGATCTTATCATAGAAGGCTATAAAATTAGTTGAATAGGCCTTTCTCTTTGTGAACCCACGTTGACTGTACCTGATGATTGCATTATTCTTCCAATGCCTTTCAGTAGTACTCAGTATAATCTTCTCCATAATTTTTCCAGGAACTAAGGTTAGACTAACAAGTCTGTAGTTCCCTGGGTCTCCACTTAGACCTTTTTTAAATTGAAATAACATTGGCTGGGTTCCAATCAGTAGGGACCTCCCCAGACACCCAAGTCCTTTTGTAGATGATCAAGAGAGGCCCTGCCATAACATCCGCTTGCTCTCTCAGAGATGTCTCAGATTGTAAAAAAACGTCGTAGAAAACTTTTAAGAAATTAAAAATTACTACAGAAATTATCAGGGTATTAAGGTTGCACAAAGAGTTTATGAAATATCACAAATAGTAGGCTACTGCAAAGATAAACAGTGATGTGTAATGACAGGGACAGAGTGACCCTAACACATACTCACCTGTGTGAGGTGAGGCTGTATCTACACAATAATGGATTTATTCTGGAAAAAGTGTTTCTAACTCAGAGACCATAGTGAAGAAATAAGTCAACCCGAAACTCTTATTGCACATCTCAGACACTAACAGAATATTGTGATCTCTTATTATATAACGAATAATTATTCAGTATAAGTGGGATTTGGGAAGTGTAGTATTTCCTTTCTCCGTGTTTATGCTAATATCTTGTGTCCTTACCAAGAAAAATAAAATAAAATAGAGGGTGATCAGAAGAAGAATTAAGCACAATTTTAGGTAGGTCCAAGAAAACACCTTACAAAAAGACTTTAGGAACTGAATCTGTTTAATTTATCTGAAATAAGATTGAGACGGGAGATGACCGTATTAGATATTCATGGGAGAAAATAACAAACATAATACTATGTTGGCCCATGAAAATAATTGTAAATGATAAATAAGTGGTACAGGGTCTTTTTTTTATCACTGAGACTAACAGGCAGAGTCTGGCCAAGCCCATGCTATTAAACTCTTTAGGCTTCCAGTATAGGATGATTGCATCCAAGCTGTCTACTTCGAAAGTACCTGGACTGTGCCTGGGAACTGCTATTATACCTGTTATTGGTAGATTTGGTGAGGACCAACACCCTGCCATTCTAACAAGTTAACTGTGTGGGTGATGAAATTTCAGAACCTATGTTCAGGTAATGGCATCATTTAATTCACTGGTAACTACAACCTTTTCCCCCCTGAAATTTGGGCCCAAATGTATTGTGACTGCTTCTTGGGACTCAAAATGTGTTATCGTATTTTTTTATACACACATATGGTGTTATTAAATATAGTCTCACCTCTTCCTTAAAAAGAAACATATCAAAACTTTCAGGAGAACAAGTTTTCTAGCAATTTCTCCAATAATTTTTGGTTTTAACCAGACTCAGGAAATATAACAGTTCTCTCATAAGCCTAAACAGATGCATAGGAATCCACGATTATCATTTCATCCCCTTTTTCAACTCATGGAGCTCTTCCTGGCACCAATGAAAAAGACAAGAAACAATACACCAATCCTCCTATGGGAGTAATTTTGGATAATTTCTAGCCTTCAAATATACTCACTAGGTATTTGCTTAAAAAATACAATTTATTTGAAAAGTGTCTTTAATCTGCAGACAAGGTCCTATGTCACTGCATCAGCTACTGACTGTTGCTGAGTAACAGAGCAAAGAAGGCAGCTCACTCTTCGCCGCAGGTTCCTGCATGGTGCCGCTGAGCTGTTTGCACTTCTGAATCCGGTGGGATCAGAATGTGGCGGTGTGAAGCTCTGGTGTAGGGAGTCCAGATTCTGTGTGTAGGGTAAAATGGAAAAGCTTTAGAGTTGTAAACAGTGTAGCCGCACCCCACAATCCTCATCTGAGGCTGTGCTGCTCGCAAGTGCAGCTGGCACTGGATTTGCACCAATATGGGTATTGTGGTGTTTGATATCTCACTGTGTCTCATTATCAGTAAAGAGGCCATTAAGAGAGAACAGGGACTGTTCTGCCAGGTGGCTCCAAAGCTTACAGATTTGCTTTATTTAATAAGTAGGAAAAATTACTTTTGCTGTTCAGATAACTAGGAAGGCGAAAGGCAGGCTTTTTGCAGATAGAGGTGAGATACTTCTCTATTACAGTGTCCACTAAAGGCAAGGAAGAAAGTACTTGTCAATGCAAAGCAGAGGTGCACCGTTTTTGGCTGCAGGGCATAGGTCTGTGTTAGCCATGAGAGACAAGGCACTTGAAAGAGCAGGCAGAAATGTTAAAACAGTGGGAAAAGACGGAACAGCTTCTGGAGGAGTTGACGAAAAGAGGCTGCAGTCGCTTATCAGAGAAAGAGTAGGAAGTGAATCAGTGGAGGGGAATGCACAATATACCATTTTTCAAACTCAGAAGTGTTGCTCAGTGCCTTAGGCGCCTTCACCTTTGGAAAGCAAAGGGACTTTTAGCTGCAGTTCTGTAGCCTGCCTTTTCCTTGAATCTCTGCAATGTTTCACCCAGGCTGCCGTGGCAGTGATTTTCCCTTGTTGCTCTCATGCTGTTATTCTCGTGCTATTATTCTCAAGGCCTTATTCCTGCAAACCCAACAGCCCTGTTATAGAGAGTTCTCTTGGGAAACAAATTGCTCCCAGAATCAGAATCCCTTTTCCCTTTCCTTTCCCTGCCCTTTAGCTGCAGCTTTTGGGTTGTGTTATGGGGGCCCAGTAAGATGCAAGCACATACCTTACCAATGACCCAGTCTGCAGCACCAGCCCCCTGTGAAAGCGTGCTCCAGACAGCACTAACAGCACCAGAAGCAACAACCAATACAAGGGTCAAGTAGGTCCTGATGAAAATTATATAGTACTGATGGAAAAAGATTGCTGGGGTTTGCCTGCTGCGCTGGAGAAGAGCCCAGGGGAGATGCGCAGTGGGGGTGCCAATTGCTTCTCTTCCCAGATGGCCACTGGGGAGGGTTTTTTTTTTTCTTTTTTTTTTTTCTTTTTTCTTTTTTTTTCCTTTCTCTCTCTCCCGCTTACATTTTATTTTTTCCCTGAATCTAACTTTATTACAGAGTTGATGTATGCCATCAGCTAAGTACCCCACTAATACATCTTTGTGCATGTAAGCCTATCTCACAACACAAACATGTATTTAATGAAGCTGTTCAAAGGAAAACAGCATTGCTGTATTTTTAAAGACGACAAAACCCAAGAGGTTTCAAACAGCATTTGAAGTCTCTTTCAACAGGAACCTCTTCTAGCAGGGCAAACAAAAGAGCCTTTCAGTGGTCTTTCAGATCTGTTACCTTTATCAAAATTATGGTTTGCAACTAAGTTACATACCTGTGTTGAGTGGTACAGACTCCTAGGAATCCCAAGGCTGGAAATCGATGTTTTGATGGCCATCCAGTCCCTGGTGGGGAAGATGGATCCACTACATGTCAATAATGGGATAGGAAAGCTTCATGAAGAAGCCAGAATCTAGCAGATGTAATTGGCTGTGGAATAAGATGCAACTTCATTAGTGGAAGTGCTTATGAAAAAGTAGCAATCACCAGGGATGAAAGCTGCCTTCAAGAGTTCTTACAGCTTCTGCTAAATAACCTGACTGAGAAACGCAGCATAACTGTCATGGCATTGGAGTTGAATTGCCCTTTAGATCTTAGACGAAACACCCATGAACCTGTTAGGGGGTTGATGACTGGATGATGTGGGGCCCTGCCCCACCTCCACCTGGAGACTAGTCTCTGTGAAGCAGCAAGGGAAATAAAAAGTACCTGAAGGTTCCCCTTGAGTCCTCTCTCCTCCCACTCTTCTTCCAGCCTTGTGTAGACCCTGCCTGATGAGCATGTCAAGAGGTATTGGAAAAGGTGTGCTGGAGTCCTGTGCTTAGTAAGCTCCTGGCTCCCTCAGGGAGGAAACGTCCCCTGAAAAAAGCACTAGGTAGAGGAGTGGGAAATCATAGATTGATAGAATGTTTTGGGTTGGAAGGGACCTTAAAGATCATCTAGTTCCAACACACCTGCCATGGGCAGGGACATCTCCATCCAGCCTGGCCTTGAGCACTTTCAAGGATGGGTCCTCCACAACCTCTCTGGGCAACCTGTTCCAGTGTCTCACCACCCTCATAGTGAACAATTTCTTCCTGATATCTAATATAAATCTACCCTCTTCCAGTTCAAAGCCATTACCCCTCATACTACCACTACATGCCCTTGTAAAAAGTCCCTCTCCGGCTTTCTTGTAGGCCCCCTTCAGATATCGGACTGCTGCTATAAGGTCTCCCCAGAGCCTTCTCCTCTTCGGGCTGAACCATCCCACTTATCGTCAGTAATCTTCATTAATATTGAGCCACCTGGTGCACAACAGACACTGGTCTGGACAGCTACTGCTGCTATTGTTTCCAAGAAAGCCTACCATCTACGTACTCACAAACTGTCATTTTGAAAGTGTCATTTATGGCAGTTGGTCTGGCCCGGGTGGAGATGCCAAAACACGGGGTCCAGGTCTGTGTGCACGCTTGGACATGAATGCCAAGATGCTTGAAAAGGTGCAGTCAGCTTTGGGACCATTCAGCATCTATCTTAATTTCGCCTTGCGCTTCCTTATTAGCTGCTATCTTGGGAGATGCTGTCTCACCAGTAGAATTAAACCAAGACCTGGCACATTTCTCATGCTTATGCAGAGTTGTTTTCAGTCACAGCATTTAAAAAATCTTCGATAGCAAAACAAACATTACCGTGTCACTTATCAAAATAATTTGGGTTTAAAGCTGAATTCAACAACAAAATTTGCTTCTTGCATAGCAATGTATGTCTAGGACAAATCACTATGTATAAAGAAGCTTGTAAAAACCTCTCTTTTTCACATTTGTTTCCACAAAGAAGGCCAGACTGACTCTACCTTGCTCAAGGGGGAAAGATCAAGTGCCCCTTCTGAGGTTCTTCCCAGTCCCAGTTTCTGATTCTCTTATTCCGCTCTCATGTACAAATGTAACCCCAGAGTTGAGGTCATGGTAAATATCCTGAATTTTCATCATTTCTCCTAAAATCAAAACTCTGTGTTTTGTTTTGGTAAGAGTCTCATGCTATTCTAGAAGCTAGGTTGTTAAGAAAATAATGGAAAAATTTCCTCCCTGTGGAACTTTGCATACACTGTTTTCTATTGTTTACTTAAAACAAAGTATATTAAACTGCCAGTGTCAAGAGCAGCCTCATATTTTTTCTTTATATGAATAAAATATGAAGAAGAGAAAAAAAATATTTCTCATCATACTGTTGAAGGGCAAGATGTGAAAACCTGGCAAATGCTGAACAGTTTCATAAAATTATTGAATAACTGCTGAACAATAGGTCTGGAAAACAAAGGTAAATAGGTGCAATCGTGTAAGATAGAGATCCATAAAATGAAAACTAAATAGATATGCATTAGTTCCATCACATGAGAAACATTTTTAGTCATAAAAGTAAGCAGAACCATCAAACTTCAGTAGAATGACATACAATTATACTTCAAGACACACTTTCAGCAATGAAGAATCCATTTTATGGCAAGAATGTTAAATTTTCATATTTTTTCTCTATAGTAAGTATATGTCAGAGGATCTTAATCTGCCGTTTGCTGTGCAACCCTTAGAATCCTTTCCCCCTTACGAATTCCAGCAGCAGCTGGTGAAAACTGATGGTCCACTGCATCTTTCAGCTTTTTTACCAGCCAGCACAGTCAGTCCCAATCTCTTTATTGACAGCGAATTAAAGAACTGCTGCAGAAGAATAATAGCTTTGTGTCTGATGTCTGAGACAGCCGGCTCATAATCTCACTTTCTGACATTAGTGAGTTGCTGCTTCTGTCTGTGCTGTACCTCACCGACAAATGGAGGGAAACATGTACTGGCCCTGATGTTGGATTTATTCTTTCTAGGTGTCTATAAAGCACAGGGATGAAAAATGCTGCCCATATACAAAGAATGAGCTTGGAATAGATTTTCAGTTGTTAATATGGAGCCTGTTTTTCTCAGGTTTACTGCTCTGATGACAATGAAATTCACGTGAATGTATATACATCAGCAGCAGGAACATGTCAGTTAATTTAGTAGCCTGAAAAAAAACAAATCATATTTTTCCCCACTGTTTCTACAAACAATTATAGGTTTTGTTTTGATGACTGTTCCACTGCGTATGGCCAGATGGGATTCCATTTGTGTTTTGTCAATACACTTTTGAATTTCTCAGCTACTTTAAAATGAGAAGTTGAGGGCTAATTCAGTGCTTGTAAAAGAGAAATTCACATGTCTGTAATGGCTTTCATCAAAGTGCTTATCATCATGGGACAGTCAATAAAGATCACTTAATGAGCCTTCACATGACCCCTTTGAAGCTGACATATTCATATGGTAAGCCCTTGGCAGATGAGACAAGTAGAATGATAAAATTCATACATGCTGTGCAAAATCATCAGAGGCTCTGAAAGATTCACTTTTACATTCTGCATTCTCAAACCTCTGACTTAAACCAACTGACAATTGTGTTCATCCAGAACAATTTAGTGAGGAGTAGGTTTTAGCAGCACCACCTCTAATACCTTTTTTTTAAATTCCTTTACCTCCATTCAGTCAGTTAATAGGTTGAAAACCAGTAAATCACAGAAACTCAGGTGAGGTTCCTAAAAGTTATCAGCTCCCTGCATACAAACTTCCCACTACACTCTCCAGTCTTTATATCAATAAGTATCAGTGCAAATAAAATCTCATGGAAGGAGGGTGAGTATTCATCACATTTCCAGCTCTGAAAATGAAATGTCAGAGAGAGTTCTGTGGAAATGTCAAGAACACACGAGAAAAAATTCAGTATTCTAAGATCTTGCATTTGTTTGAAGTTTATTTGAAGAGCTCAAACTTGAATGATGCGCTCAGAACCCAGACCCTGTTGCAGCTGATGGGGATAGAGGAATTTCTATGGTAAAACCCTTAACACCATGAACACGAGGCTGGGAATGGCCACACTGAAGCCAATGTTTCTCCTACAAGTGTGCACTGGTGATGCATGATCAATATTTGAACATATGCCAAAGCCCAGTGTGAATTTTCACAAAATTCTTTAAAATAGACCTTAAAATCAGACAGAAAGTACCTCAAAGGTTTAACTATCTTAGTGATATGCCATACTTTTAAAAAATTATGGAAGAAGAAAGTCTGCCAATCAATGCACTTGACATCCATCCAGAAACGGTAAAGGATTTTGAATGCCCTTAAAGGTGAAGTGATACAAACATCACTACGTGGACAGGAGGAGTCATAACCAGAAGAAAATGAAGAACAGTAACAACAACAGAACCCTGGTTGCACAATTTTAGCTTGCAGAGAATAAAAAAAAATACCTTAAAAAGTGCTTGCCAAAAAGGCAGGATAAGTAATGAGAGATTAGTGCCATCATTACACTAGCAAACAGAAATGACTTCTCATCTAGCAGAAGAGTCACAAAACACACTGATTCCTAGAAAAGGGAATATGCTTTAGATAAATGAACGTGGTTTTCACGGTTATCAGGTGAGTTGCCTCTTAAATTTCTTTTTCTCCAGGGGTGCATTCCTCAGGCGAGGGATCAAAGTTCTTGCATTTTCTTCACAATATTTAGATCCAGATGATGTAACCACCCTATATCTGATTTAGTGGATACAGGAGCACACCTTGAGCCCTAATTTCACCTAAAGGAGGTATGGAAGCATGACCCATCCTCTTTCTCCACATGCTGTCTTTTATGGACAGGAATGTGATACCCAGATGGGATCCAAAGTGTCTAGCAGATATGGATGATCAGTCAACCAAGAACCTCAGCTATGCTCTAGCATCTGTGCAGGTCGGATAAGACAAAGATTTGGCTCCTGGTCTCAGGCCTCCCAACACATGTAAATATTGAATAGCCAGTAGTCCCCAAATTAATTTACTCACAAGACTTCGCAGTAACAAAAGCATTTTCAAAATAAAGATTAATTATCCTCATATTTATAGTTTTACAGCATGTATGGTAAAAAATTACTGGGTAACAAAATACTAAGGACTTGTTTACTAAATACTCTTGATGTAGTCTGTAGACTACACGTGTAAGATCCTGTTTATCAAAGTTAGTAGAAATTCAGGCTTGAGAAGGCAGGTTTTAATAGCTAGAAAAAGCTCTGCTGTAGTATTTATTTGACCTACACACTTTTTAACTTCTCGGGTACCAACATTCCTCTCCAGCATCAGACTGAAATTTAAGGATTCACTGTCATCTGCTTTTCACAGGCCTGAAAACTTAAATTGTATTATCTTGGTGGGACTTGAGTTGGGACTTTTCCAGCTAACGGCTCCTCTGTTTTGTTCCCTAAGGAAACCATGTCATTGGTTTACCTTTTCCACTAGTCACCTCTAACAAGTTCTTGGATTTAGGCAGTACGCTAGCACATAAGTATCAGGAGGGTTTTAAAGAAACTCTTTCTCGCAAGGACATATAAATGTTTTGCCTTGGAGATAATCTTAACTGTCCCATGCAAGCATTGTAAGCTGTGATAAAGGACATACCTTAATATGGATATTGGAGCTGTGTGATTAGGAGAGGAGAGTAAAAACATGTCTATTTATGGTGCAGTGTAGCAGTCAAGTGATAGACTTTATACGAAGAAGAAAGAACCACTAATGCAAAAAATATTCTGAGTTTCCAAAGGATAGTGCCAACCAATGATACCACATGGGAATATTTACAGAAGAAAAGTTTGCTTGAACCTCAAATGAGACTATTTCAATTATACCAGTCTCTGAGGTCCGGTCTTTGAAGAATAACAGGCAGACAGTTGACCTTGGACAGCCAATTACACCCAACAGGGTGAGAGCTAAATGCTATCACATAAGAGGATGAGATTTTATGCTCATTCATTATACGCTTACAAAAGAACCTGTTCTAAACCTAGCAAAAGGAAATGGAAGTCTTTACAATGATTTTAATTCTGATTTTGTCTTCAGTTCAACAAAATACTTAAGCACATGCTTAACATCAATTAAGACTGAAGGTTTTAAAGAAGTCCCTAAGTTTAAGAATAGACTGAAGCAGCTCACTGAGGCAAAACTTAAACTCACTGACTCCAAGAGTGCAGAAGACTGTTGGATTTGTCTCTCTCTTACACATTCCCACTTATAATTTAATACTTTTATTATCTACAAAATACCTGTTCTCACGCCATGCAGTTCAGATCACAATCCTCAGGAGTGCAAAGTATAGGACTAATAGGCTAGATTCAGTGCTCTCTTCTGGACTGTTTGCAATTCTAAGTCAAATTATGGCAATGAGGCAGGAGTGACTTCAGCTCTACTCCATTTTATTAAAGATTCATTCTTTTTTAGGAGCGCAGGAACAATCCCAGAACAGTCCGTCGAATTGACTGTCTGCTAACAATTGCATTAGTTTGCTTATTTGTTTTGATTTCCTAATTTTATGGGAAGGGCTTTGGATTTAATTTGCCTAGGGTACTTAAGAAAAAGGTCAGTGATACTGAGTTAGAAAAAGTTTTAAAATTAGTTATTCATTTGTACAAGTTTTCTCTTCAATCATCACGACTCACCCCTTTCAATCTGTGACATTTTTATTTGTCCTGGGCTCTGAACAGCTGATGTTTCTTACGTTTTACTTTTCTCTAGCCTGGGAGGTCAAGCAGAGCAGCATTTAGCCAGAGCACTGAGGTGCAAACCTCTTGTAATAAGGTCTCTCTCCTTCAGCTTTAGGTTGCACTACTGTAGAGGTTTCACACCTTTTTGTAGAAGTGAGGGAGTTTCCATCTCTGATACTTCCTCAAGAAAACTTCTGAGCAGCTCTAGTGTAATATCTGCACCTACAACAGTTAACAAGGGAGAAGAGTAGAGGTGATTGGAGAGAGTCTGAAAAGAGCTAGGAGTATCTTTTCTTGGCTCTGAAAATAGATGTTTTGTCTTGGGTAGAATAACAGAGTGGTACAATCCTTGTCTGGGCAAGGTCAGCACTTGCCCAGATCTATTTTAAGGACCATTTGGTCCTTAAGGTCTGTTTGCTTGCTTTTTCCTCTTAGGTATGGTATAATTAGATATAATTTGACCTCTTCAGCAAAGCCATTCCTTAATGTATTGATACGCAGCCCCATTAATATGTTGCTTTTAAATTTCTTGAGGAAAAGAAGTGTCATCATGTTTTACCAACATAATCAGTAGAGAAGGAACAAACTACTGATATTCAGACAGATATTTCCTACTCAGCTTCAACGGGAAAACTCTTTTAACTGCTGTCTTAGAAGGATCTTAAAGTTTTGTCTCACTTTTCACTTTTTATCCTCTTTCATGTTTTGTGTTACCCATGTTACTGCTTCTAAGATTTTGTTTATCACTGTACAAGGAAAAAAAACAAACAAGGAAATAATCTGTTAACACCCTGGTTCTTGTTTTAGAGGATTTTCTGGCCAGTGAGTCCGCAACAGAAACAACCGTGTTCACTCTTCCTTCCTTTGTAAGTGTAATTTCTCTCTCCCACCCAAGCATGGCTTATGTGTTTGTTCCAGACTGTTAGCCCTTCAAACAAGATTTTGATGGAGGAACACAGAAATATCTACAACAAAAGGAAATGAAAAGATGCTACTGGCATTTAGTGATGAGCCAAAATAAAAAAATCTATCCCCAGAGAATTCAGTGTTCTTATACCACACTCCAAACATCCTTCCTGACCACAAAATAAATACATGGTGAGAAAACAAAAAAGCAGATAGAAGGCAAGTGCATTGACCTTGTCATTAGGACAACTGAAATTACTATAAATAGTCAAAATACCTATCTGAGGATTAGAAGACTAATGGATAGCTCTTGCCCTTAGTAACAGGGTCTTCTACATACATTCAGACTACCTCACTGTACTTTTAAATTTATATTGAATGTCTGATTTCTTTTTATTTTGCACTTAGATCCAACAGTCAACAGAGATAATACCCAGGTACCTGAAACTCTTCTTTTTGAGTAAAAAGCACAAAGCAGAAATTAATTAAAAAAAGTAGTACCAAACCCCCCACATTGCTTTCACACAAGGAACTGGATAAGTAGGTAATCAGCCATCCTGCTTGCCTGTATGCCTACTTTTCTAATATTCCAGCCATTCAGTGGACAGAAAGGGAAACTGTCAGAAAGACCACACAGATAAGCAGGCCGTGATGTGTTTCATTAGATTTTTTTTCCATGGAATTTTTAGATTATTCTACCTTTTCATGTTTCTGGAAAAAACCCGCTCAGTTGAAAAAGAGGAGTAAGAAAAGGTTTTGTCTGTTGTCAATATCTGTATATTAATTAGCAATTTGCACCATGCAGGAAATTAGCACCTTTCACAGTACTTAATCATGAATGAAAAGAATAGTATTTGCTATGTTTATTGAATGATAATTTTTTATTGGGTTATTTGCCATTTAGCTGGTCACTGAGAAGGACAACGTATATATAGCCCAGGAGCTACATAAAACATTTGTATAAAAGCAAACTGCATGTGATTTGAATTGACTCATTTAGTTGATAATTCTATTGTAAAATTCCAGTGTTCACTAAGAAAAGCTGTGTTTTCAATTAAAAAAATAGTGGACTTCCGTTATTGTGGATAGAAGTAATTTTTAACTTTACTGTGAGTATTTCCACTGGTTTCAATTTGTTCAATTCACAAGGCCAAAGAATGAGTCCCTGCTGCACTTCCAGCAGAGCTGTGAACCCATGTTTAAGTATAAACTTACCTTGTTCCAAGCTGACACAAAACTACCCTCGGGCACTGGCATTAGCTGAACCTGGAGAACAAGGTAAGACGAGACACCTGAAGCGTGGACAGGGGGCACAGCCATGGTCATCCCACTTTGGCTTCCACTCAGGTGTCCCACATATCCCAGAGACAGCAGAAAGGTTGGCTGGGACCCTTCCTTGAAGAGGTCAGCTCATGTGCAGAAAGGCAATTTATAGCAGCTCAGCCCAAAGTTTTTTTGCTGGCAGCTTAGAGAGTCAATGACAGACAGGAGATCTTGCCTTCACCTTCTCCCTCACACATGTTCCTATGAAGACTATAGCTGTAGCATCAAATGAGGTTATTCTTTTCTCCTTCTCTCACAAGTCAGACCCCTTCTTCCAAGCAGCCTCTCAGAACTGAATGGGACCCACTCACCTTGTGTGTGACTACGTCTGTGCTGTAAGGGAATGAGAACATCATCAACAGGAATAACTGAATCATCGTGTTGCTCTGAATTAGCAAATACATCAAATGGTGTGGTGGGCTGACCCTGACTGGCTGCCAGGTGCCCAACAAACCATTCCAGCACTCACCCTCCTCGACAGGACAGTGGGAGAAAATACAACAAAAAGCTTGTGGGTCGAGATAAGGGCAGGGAGACCACTTAGCAGTTACTGTCATGGACAAAACAGGTTCAGCTTGGGGAAATTAATTTGTTGACAATTAAACAGGGTAGGCTAGTGGGAAATGCGAACGAATCTAAAGNNNNAATCTAAAGACACCTTCTCCCCACCCCTCCCTTCCCAGGCACAACTTCACTCCTGACTCTTCTACCTCCTCCCCCCGAGTGGCACAGGAGGACAGGGAACGGGTGTTCATAACGCTTTGTCTCTCTGCTCCTTCCTCCTCACACTGTTCTCCTGCTCCAGCACTGGGTACCTTCCACAGGTTACAGGTATTTCAAGAACTGCCATAGCATGGGTCCTTTCCATGGGGTGCAGTCCTTCAGGAACAGACTGCTTCAGTGTGGGTCCTGCCACGAGCCTGCTCCAGCACAGGCTCTCTACAGGATCAGACCTTCCTTCAGGGCACATCCCCCTGCTCTGGCGTGGGGTCCTCCACGGGCTGCAGGTGGAAATCTGCTCCACCATTACCCTCCATGGGCTGCAGGGGGACAGCCTGCCTCACCATGGTCTTCAGCACAGGCTACAGGGGAATCTTGTTCTTCACTGGCCTTGGTGTCTGCAGGGTTGTTTCTCTCACATATTGTTTCTCTCTCATTCCTCTCTCTCAGCCATCACACGGTACTTTTTACCCTTTCCTGAATATGTTATCACAAGTGCAATCAATATTGCTGATTGGCTCAGCTTTGGACAGCGGCAGGTCCATCTTGGAGGTGCCTGGAACTGGCTCTGACATGGGAGCAACTTCTTGTGTCTTCCCTACAGCATCCCTGCTATCGAAACCTTGCCACGTAAACCCAACACAAATGGCCATGGACATATGGCTGAGTGCTAAACACCACAGCAGGATGTTCATCAGAGCACTGTGGTTTAGCACAAAAGCAGCTTCACCTCTTGCTGTGTTGTCCCCTGGCTTTGCCTGCTCTGCTCTTTGCAGTCTCTCATGAGTCCTTTTGGAACATCACTGCCATGCTTCTGTCCAGCCTGTACCTTTTCACATCACCCTTTGCATGTGCATCTTTGCAAAATGCATCCCTTCTGTCACGGTGTCTGTGCTTCCCTGCTTTCTGTTGGTGTAATACCTGAAGTCTGATTATCCCTTGAATGGGTGAAATTTGTCAGGTGAAACCGTTTCTTTAGACAAAATGCTCATTTGGGTTGACTGAAACAGCCTCTCAGCTCATTTAAGTTTTCAACTGGAAAAAATGTTTTCACATCAAAACACATTAGTTGAAAAACATTATTTTTTTAAAAAAAAGATTCTTTGATATTAAATGTACATAAATTAAATTCTAATAAAGGTTACATAATAATAACAACTTGTGTTGCTTTGACAGAAACTATTTTACATAAGCAATTTCAATAATCTTTTGTTCCCAGGATCTAGACCAAACAAAAAATAATTTTGGTTCAGTCTAAATATTTTTACTCTGTGATGCGACCATTAGAAAACAAGAGCATTACAGTTCTCTAATTGTAACTTCACTGGGCTGAGAGTTTTGTTACTGGTAGCACTGAAAATGCTTACTATAGTACTGTGCTCTAAAACGTATAATAGCAGTAAGAGGTCTGTTTTGATAAAGGAAGACTTTCATTACTGTCATGAGCTATATTAGCAATGAAGATTCTGCCTTGTATGCTTCATCATACAGATGTAAGACAAGGAGGGAGGGTCACCACATCCAAAGCCCCCACTGTTCCAGTCATCATGTAGTAGTCATCAGTTCAGGAGCATCCATCCCACCACCAACCACACACAGACACACTACCTGCAAGATGCAGTTTCCTGATATCCTTTAAGAGCCAACATCAGCAAAGTCTACGACATCCTGCTGGAAGACAGAAGATAAGGGAAGTACCCTTCAATGAGATATTCGCAAATCAGTCCGCTTCCCTGAATTTTGAAAAAGTCATAACTGGTATAATCAAGATCCCTGTAGGTGAATACGAACAGCCTTGATAACCCACCCTTCTGCGTAGAAACTGCAGGACGGGTTTTCCGAATGCAGCCTTAACATTTCCTTCCGTGCGTGCAAAGGACTCTCTTTTGCACACAGTGGTGATCACGCTTATACCAACAAATCCTGTCTGAATTTTGCAGGTAGAAATGACATGCCATTCATTAAACCAACATAATCTTTCACCCACAAATTTAAACTACAGTAGCCCACAAAGATACTCGTAGGTGTGTTTGTTTATAATTTTATACAGTAAAAGCATTCATCAAAATGATATATTATCTCACGGTCCTTTGCGTAATTATTTTTGTTCATTATATCTGTCTTCCTCACTTTCTGTTGTTGTTTGTCTACAGTGCCTTCACCCAAGCGGTTATAGGTGACATCACAATGCTGTAATAAAGATGTGGATGCTTTTACCATTGCTATTCTATTTGCATTTGTAAATATCCTTGTACCTGTTTTTTGCATACCAAGACATCGTTTGAGGCATTTGACAAAGAACACCCATTCTTGTGTCTTCATAAAACCAGTTTGTTGATAACAAACAGATTTTAACTAACATTTGGACCATCCATGATTTCAATAAAACAGATGGAATCAATAAATGTTACACAGCACACATAGCTGTTTGCTGTGTAACAGAATATGTCTAACATAACAAATATGCCCAGAGTGTAAAACAAGAAGAGAAAGAAAAGAATGAACTTGAATGAATCAGATAATGTTTGCATACCAGTATGTGGTTATCTTAGTCCTTGTCATCAATAAGAATGTTTCTACGAGAAAAGAATTCCACGTAAATGAGATAAACCAATTCTCAAAGTCAACTAAAGAGAAAAATCATTGGAAGATATGCATATGATACCTTATAAGTAAAGCATCTGCGCATTCCTGTTTGTTCAACCTAAACCAAAAAAACCCACCACAACAAAACCCTACTTTTGTGCACAATCTCCTAGATGTAAAGGCCCATCAACAACTCCTCATCTTTGAATCTTTGTTCAGGCTTCTTGTTATATTTTGGTGCACTTGTTGGTAAGGTGATCGTATTCTCTAGACCCTAGGCTAGTCTGCATACTTGGAATTGCTGAACCCTCTGTTGAAGGGACTCTTGACTTTGAATTTTTACCGTAAGTAGGCGAAATTCAATTACATGGATCTCCTCCCAGCACTTGCAAGCACTTGAAGTGTTCTGATTTCACCAACGTGTACAAAGAGATCTAATTGTCACAGGGACCTGAGAATTTTTCTTTTATGTCTACTTATAGAAATGAATGTTTCACAAGAAGGATGCATTCAAGAATTTGAATTTTGTTTGTTGATGATTTCATAGAAACAATATGAAACAGGTTATTAAGTTTTTATAAGTGTCTTTTCCACAAGCGGAGAGCTAGCATGTCTACAGTTTAATGTATCACCTCTGCAGCTTAATGTACCCCAAGATGAGGAAAGGCGATGCAGCATGAAATACATTTTTTCCAGCGTCCAGTCTTTCAGGCATAAGAAATCATAGTTGCCTCTTACTGGTTATGATAAGCAGAGAGAAACTTTGAAAATGAACTTTTAAAGGCACTGAAAGTGCCTTTTAATGGCTTAATTTTGAAGGAATGTTCACATTTAATATCTAGAAAGAGAGAAGCTGTTTTTTTATGATGCATTTCTCCGCCACAAATAGTGTCTATTGGCACAATTTTCTAGTGAAAGAATATGTAAAATAATGAATACATAACATTTGTAAAGCTGTGGTAATGCATACATTTCAAATTTAAAGTAGCCTTCAGATTGTAGAGACAGAACATAGCTGAATTCAATTTTTAGTTTCAGATTTAAATAACTGCTCAGCTCAAGCATTAAGTTTGCCATTACTTTCTAGTAGATAGTCAAATACGAAAATTCCAGGATCCTGTTTCTTGCACTTCTCTATGTTCCCTTAGCAATTTCAGATATAAATAATTAACATATGTATGGGGGTTAAAAATAGTTTAAAACAAATATAGGACTGAATCCATTCGTATAATAATCACATCGAATAATTGTAGTACTACTTAATTTGTAGTACTACTCATCATATAAAAATCTAGTCAGATTTGTCACAGGGTAATTTTCTTTGCTCCTTTCTTTTAAAACTCTTTCATCTTCTTGGCCTAGGGGAGAAAAAAGAATCGTATTTATTCTATGACTTTAAAACAGCAACATCTTTTGCCATTTTCACAATTAAATAAAGTACGTATCAAAGTGTGTAGGAATAAATTATAAATAACATTGTGATGAAACTTGATTTTTTTTAGAGCACATTTTGTACAACATGCTACAGAAAGTTGCATCCCCCCTGTCTTTCTAGGCACTAGAATTCCTTTTCTTAATGTTTTTTGATCAGGGAAATAGGAACACACGTTTTCTATTTAGGCACTTCAGCAATTACTAATGTCTGGAAAAAATTTCCAAGCCACCACTTACCTCCTGGAAATACCGGACTCACTAGAATTACAGTCAGTGTCTGGGCTAAAGGCAACACGTGAGCTTCAAAACTGCACCGCTGAAACACAGACCTGGATCTAGCTCAGTGGAAAAGAAACAGAGCCCTCATCTGAATATTAGCTACAACCTGAGATAACCCTTACAATCTCCAGAGGACCTTCGGTACCCCTTGCACACTGCTGCTGCAGCACCAACAGGGTGATTGCACGTTTAACTAACACAGCCCTTGAGAGCTCAGCTTCATTTTTAAGAGTTCAGCTTCATTTTTTTTAAGAGCCAGGGGTTTAAATTAAAGTGTGCTAAGGCAGACCAAGGGAATGACACTTTTTTTGAAGCTGAGCATATATTTGAATATACTGATGAACTGAAGGCTCATGAGAGACATTCTCTAACAATTTCAGAATACTTGGGAAAAGATTTCTTCTGGATTTCCTATTCTTTCTTCATCAGTATCTCCAAAACTGTATTACTGGTCTGTGTAAAGATTTTCAGGATTTAGAAGGACAAAGGAAGCTGTGTGAAATGACGCTATAGTGGTTTTTTCCTTTTTTTTTTTTCAGTCTTCTTTCTTTCTTTATCAGAGACACAAAAAACACTGATTTTTATTTTTGTTTTTTACTTTAAACCTTCATTAAACTACAATGAGACTTTTTTCAACTTAAAACTGAGCTTACTAAAACTGACCTTTGATTTTTTCCACTCAGTTTTATAATACTAAAAATCCATATGAAAGGCTGTAAGGTTATGCTTATTTAGCAGGTACCTCTCCTGATAGTCTTAATTATGTTGTTTTCCTATTCCAATGTAATATTTTAAGCTTCCGTAACATTAAAAAATGTTAAGGGACTATTTTCAGATGTCACTATGACCTTTAAAAATACCTAATCTAGCTATTTAGAAGCTTTATAACTCATGGGCCTATTTTAAAAGGAGTGTGGGAGGATAATCAAAGAAAGTCATTTTGTACTGAGTAAAAAGAGAAGTGCGCTAATTCTACATTAGCAAGCACGCTTCTTATAGAAAGTTGTCCTTCAGATTGAATACCACTGAATATTGTGGTACCACAACACCACTTGAGTGTCCTTCAAGGTGGCTTTATTCGAGGTTAGTCATCCATTTTAAGATTCCTTCCCATCAGATTTTTTTTTTTTTTTTTGAGTTATTTTGGTGATCCACACACAGGCTTTCAACGGCAACATTTTTTTCCTGATTATGTGAAATATATGGCTGGTCTTAGTAGCTTTTTCTGCTACCCAAATGCTTTGTCAGTGTACATTGCCCAGACACATATTTTTGTGTTATATCCGTGGGCCCTACATGGCTGTGTGCCGCTCACAGACACAAACACAGGTGACACATGTGAAAAATGCTTTTCTCATGGACTTTGAATCGGATCAGAAGTATATTGACTTATTAACAACATAATTAACCAACAATTAGTGAACCCGCATTCAGGATCCATTTTGGTGGTAAAACAAATAAAGCACAACATGAGACACAAAACGTGGACAAACAGCTGCAGATTTTGAAATACCTGCTCTAACTAAACTGCCAAAATTTTAATCACACACCCACACATGCATCCTGGCACAGGCCGTATGGCTTTCAGGCACACATACCTCTCCGCACAGCCCCTACTCGCACCCCCTTCCCACAGGAGACATTAATGCTCCAGTGCTACATGTGCCTAGGATGCTCCCTGCAACAGCCAAGCACATGCAGGGGAGAAACCCCCCTTGAGATGCACCTGGGGGTCCTTTATGGTCCCCCAGCTGTCCCTCATTCACCTGATGCCTGCTCCTTGTGCCACCCCAGGGAACGATGCTCAACCCAGCCCAAAGAAGGTGTCATTAGGAATTTTCATGCTGTTATCCACCCATTACTAAAAGTTTTCACTTCCAGTTACACGTCTAAAGTCCAATTAAGAACCACTGTGGAATGTTCCCGCTATCTATCCTGTGCAGAGTCACAAAGTGTGAGAACAAAAGGGATCCAGTGAAGCTTAAATATTGGAAGGTTTTACCTAATTACTGCCTCTACAGATCGATAATCTCTGTTTGAAAAAATATACTGTCCCAAGAGGCATCTGATCTTGCTGTGAAAATATCAAGGGGTGGAAAACTGACATCTCTGCAGATTTCTGTTTCCACCAGTGGATTCATTTTGTGTATAATACATATACAACATACATGCATACATATACAAATATATATACACTAATATATATATGCATATTTATGCATTCCTCCCCATAAAACGGCATGTGCTTTGTCTCTAACTGCTCAGCATCCAACATTGAAGCAATACTTGTTGAAGAAATACTTCACCATTTTAGCATTACAAAGGCACTCATCACTGGTAAACTGAACTCTTTAAATCTCACACTTGGAGGCAGTTTCTTCTATCATCCAATCATTTTCACACTGTTTTTACAGTATCTTTTACTAGTTTTGTTTTTATCAATGCTATGAAAAGTAGACAGATCACCTCCTGATCTTACTGAGTTTTCTGCTGGTTTTGTATGATTGCACTATGCCTTTGAATCACAGAAGTGCAGTGCAAGCTCATTCTTGTCCACTAAACATACTATTGTCCACTAAACATACAAATCCTTTTCCTAGTAGTTGTTTTCCAAAGTGTTACAGCCAAGAAAAAGTAAGCCACAACCTGAAGTGGGTGTGGGTGATGGTGTTTATTTAAGAACCAAGAACCTTATAACTTTTTATACGGTTTCATTTTAGGTAGTCCTGCAGAGAACTGGGAATTGGACTTGGTGATCCTTATGGGTCCCTTCCAACTTGAGATATTTTATGATTCTATGAATTATTTAATGTGTTCAACTCATTCCTTCCCACAGCACTACACTCATAGGTGTTGTGGTTTGGGCCAGGTTGGCCAATGACAAGGCAACAAATGCTCTCCCCCACCTCTCACTCTAAGGAGAGGAAGAAGAAAGATAAAGAGATTTGTGAGTTTAGAAAAAATTAATAATATGAAATATGAATAATAAAAGAAAAAAATAATGAAATAGATACAATATATACAAAACTGTATCAAGCTCCCAGGGAGATGTCACTGGCAGGCACTGGGAAAGGTCCAGACTGGACTCAGCAACAAACAGGAACTGGAACACACCAGCATCCAAAGACAGATGAGCTGATGGTGTCCTCCTCACACATCAGTCATTGAAGAAAGAAAGCCACTGCAGAAGCAATCCATTGAAGGAGAGCCTACTAGAGAAGATCCAAAGAAGACAAACCCTCGAGAAAAGACCCCTTGAAGAAGAACCAACCTGACACCTTCGCTCCCTCACCTTTTATGCTGAGCATGGTGGATGGGATGGAACACCCGATTGTTCAGTTTGGGTCACCTGACCTGTCCACAGGTGTAACCCTTCCACAGGGTAAACAACCCAATCAGCTGGCCCTGGTGGCCACAGCAATAAGTGTGAGCAAGAGGGTCTCTCACTGAATGGAAAGTGGGCTCTACTCCACCCCAAACCAGCACAATAGGTCTCGACTTCTCCCCCCAGCAGAGAGATCACTGTTGGTCCAGGAAGGCTGGGCAGAAGGTCATGTGGGTTCCTGCTGTGCAGCTGCTCGGAGTTACCTGTTTGAGGTGTCATTGGTCACAATCCCTGGGCATCCCCAACATTTGACTCCATACATCTCTGTGACCTTTCTTCTAGATGGCATCTTCACCTCCTGCTTTCTAAGACCACCTTTTCTCTTCAGGAAGCTTTCTTTTCAGCATTTTCTCTTCCTTTCAGAACCCAAGCCCCTATTTTCTCCAGTTTAAATAGAAAAACTTTGCAGGAGCAAATGTCTGATCAGCCTCATAATTGGTAGTTCTGTCCCATACCTCTTCATTAACTGGAGGATTTAGGATGTGTAAGTTATGTTTAGTCAAGGTGTTGTAAAAATTTACGGCCGGTCCCTACCAGTTGTACATAGAAAGTAGCAGGCTCGTGTCTGAGATTTCAAAATTTCAGTTTTGGACATTCACTCAGTTACACAGATATACTCAACTAGATGCTGCCTTCTGGCATTCACCATTTAAGCTATTTTTTCAACTATGACAGAAAGTGGGACCTATACTCACCATGCATTATGGCTGGTGTTCCTCACTCTCAGGTATCTAAATTTGCTATTGGTTGCCTTCAACGTCATTTTGTTTAAATAGGTGAGTTTCCCAAAGCAATCCAATTCACTCTATGTGATCCACCCAGCCTAGCTTTAGCCATTTAAAAAGGCAGTGACAGGGTTCAGTTTGAGACTGCACCTTCTTGTCCCTACATATGTGTCCATAGGTAAACCACGTGTCTATCTGCCGTTATCATTTATAGAGATCTAGTTAATAAAGTCAGTGGAGACCAGGCAAATATTCATTCATGTCGCTGTTAACACCTTCACTTGGTCAGCTGAATTTCTTCTAGACTGTCGTGTCTGTGTTGATTATATCTTCATTGACTGTAATGAGAGCCTAGACAGCTTTTACGCTTCTGGACAAGCTAAATTTAGTCTGGCAAGTTAATTTATGCTGACATCTAAATGCAAATGTCTTTAATTGAATCCTGTCCCACCAGCCTAGTCTATAGGTTTATTATAGACTATATAGTCTATGTTTATTGTATCTCATCTTTCTCTAGTCTGGATAGGAAGAGGTGCCTCCAGAGGGTGATGCATCCCACTTGTTTGAGGATGAAGACATCATTCCCTCTCCCTTTCTTTTAACTGCAGAGAATCTGAAATCATTATCTGAAGCTACATAGTCAATTCTTAGATCATTCAAATTAGGTGAGATGGGTTCCATTCTGTTCTGAAAGCATTGTCCTTCCAGTTATTTAATAATTTCTCATTTGTTGGCGATAGTTTATATATCTGTGTGTATGTATATTTCTGTATTCTTGAAATTCTATAATTCTGATATGTTTTCTTCTTATTCAGGCAGTTCTAGCAGCTAGTAAAAATTTTCAATTGTAGGCAGACAGGTAGGTTACTTGGACTTGGAAGTCTTCCTAATGCAAGAACACTCATCCTGAATATTATTCATACTCTTGACAAGCACACTTTTCCCAAGGGGATTTTATCTGGGAATCTGCAGCTGGTTACAGTACAAATCCATAGTAATGCTTGTTTTGCATCTTGTATGGTATCCTGATACTAGGAGCCATTTGGATTGCAATTCATGGTGAAACATATGGTTAAAAATGTCCCTCATATAAATCCTGCATGGACACATGGGACAAAACTGTGCTAATTATGCCATTTTTTGTTTGTTCTGGTTTTAGTTTGATTTTAAGGCTGATAAATAAGGGTATTAAGTTTGACACTTTTTACTGTATCTCTTTCCTTAATAGACTTCCTAGTGGACAACTTTGTTATTTAGAGCAACTCTCATACTAAAGCAAGATATAGATAAGAAATAAAGCCAAATATTAAACTGTCAAAGAAGGTGAACAATGGTCCTTGAATAGGCACTTCTAAAATGCAAGAGTTTGTGTCTTTAAATTCAGACTGAAATTTAGTTTGACTGCTGTTTTTAAAGAAGTAAGCAATGTCATCTTAGTTTCTGCTTTAGATTTGTCTAGGATCCCGAGCTGACATATTTCATTTTAATTAGGTATTCTATATCTGCTCTCCTTGCTTAAAGAAACATCAGTCCTCTACATACTCAAACAAACTCTTCAGGTTACCTTGAGGTCAGCACCATAAGTATAGCGAGGGAAGAACCACGACCTACATAGAGAGCCGGCTCACTGCTGTCAGCACTGCAAGCACAACCGAATCCTGCAAAACTGAATCGTGCTGCTCCAGGGATAAGGATCCAGGGCCTGATCAAAGCTCGGCCTTCCTCCCACACAGGCTGAAGAGGAAGAGTGATACAGAAAGGGGGAGGAATTGGGCTGAGGGACGAAGGTCCTGGAGAGGCTTCTTTCTTTCTTTTGGTGGCTAAACTGAGAGAGTTAGAGACTATTTCCATGGAATGCCGCTAGCTCTTACCCCAGCTCTAGACAGCAACAGTTAGCCTGAGCTTAGGCATGCTGCAGCCCTGTTATTTTTGGTGTACACCATAGCCTGCTGACCAAGAGGACTGTTAACTCCACGCGTGTCTGGAGCTGGACCTGTCAACATCTCTATAGTAAGTAGCAATAAGGTGTGCTAACCATCTTACGTTTCACAAACAAAATACAAGCAATCTTTTTCTTTTTAACTTATTTTATATGATACCACATTGCTTCATATTGTAAGAATGAAAAGTTAAAGCAAAATCTTTCCTGAGGACACGATCGTGCTATTTTGGTGGCAGGTTCCAGTTATGATGAAACAAGTCTTTTGGTTTTCCATGCTTGTAGCTTTGAAAGTGCCCGTAACCGGATTTGAAACCCAAAGTCAAAAATCAACTTACTGTTTTGTGAAATAATCTCTAGAACGAAAAATGAGTAAACTTATTAAATGTTTTCTATAAATTAAATATTCAGAATTACAGAATTACCATAGGTCTTTTGAAATTATCCAGTCTGTAGCAAACAAACCCTTATCATGTGAAGAAAAAAGATCACGCTGTGAGTAAAAAACATATAAAATAGTTTCAGGGACAGACACCAACTGGAAATCAAGAAACAATGGGCGTAAGTTTAACCAGGAGGGGTTCATACTTTAAAAGTAAAGTAAAAAGTGAAAACTTTTTGCCTTGGAGGAAAGCCCAGCAGTGGAGCAGGTTGCCTAAAGAAGTTATGGCAACCCCATCTTTGGAGTGGGGATGAAACCTTGAGCAACCTGGTCTGACCCCACAAGTGACCCTGCTTTGAGCAGGTGGTTGGACTATAGACCTCACAAGGCCCTTTCCCACCTGAGTGATCTCGTGATCCTATGAACTCATGGCTATGTTTTACAGCATATGCTGAAGTCCGTGTGACCATAGCTGCACAGTTATGATTGCCCTTCTAATTTAAGTATGTTTATCTTCATTTGTGTCTATCGTGCAATGTATCCAAATCTCCAATAAACACAGAGCTGGAGGAGGAGGGTGAAACTCTTTGCTTATTTTGTATGATAATTTTCACTGTTTCTGCCCTAAAGGACCTGAGATACAGATAAAATGTACTCCCTATTTTCCAAATATAAATAAGGATAGAGATTCTGACAGTTTGCACGTGTTCTAGAGGAGGTGGGGTAATCTCCTGGAAAGCCATTTGGTTTACTAAATGCATAGAAACCACCTCCATTTTTTAAAATCCTTGTGCTGTAAAGCAGAGACTGGGAAAATGTCGGAGAAAAGCACCCTGTGTGCTTGCTTTGTGTTTATACTCAGCATGAGTCTGCCTTAGTCAACTGTTGGAATCAGGATAGACCTTTAGTCTGAATCAGGCCATTCTGATAATCATGTTCTAAATAATGAGTCACAATCCTGAAGGAATCTCAGGTTTTGCGACACACAGGCTGAAAGATACCAGTAGAAGGGGTACTGTGACTCAACATTGATTCTCTTTGAGCTTACTTACTTTCATTCTGAATACATTATGGACAGAATCCAAACCAGAGCATTCAACGTTCCACATTGAAATCCAAAACTGAGGGCATACTTGCTCAAATTCTAACATATTTGGACTTAATTCATCACAGTAAATTAAAACTAAGCAAGTATCAAGCATTTGATACATGGCACGTATCAAAGTTACATTTCATATGCAGAAAAATTGCTGTGAGATATGGGGAGCAGGAAAATTGAAAAGCCAACCCTCTAAAACAAAGAATGTATTAAAAATCAGTTCACTTGGTTTTAGCCTGGCAGCTGCCAATAAAAAAAAAGTCACCCAAAGAGAAAAGGTTGTTACATCCTCCAGCTGTAGAGCGTTTGGATGCCATTGGATTATTGGGATTGTAATTGTTCACAAACTGGTCATTATGACAGGAGAATAAAGGGAAAAGAGATTCTAAACACAGACGGTACAAGTGGTAAAGAGAACTGCAGAATTAATATTATATAGTAATGAGACAAATTTTCCAAAGCTAACAAAGCAGACTTTGTTGAAGTTAGGTTTATACTAGATATGTCAACTGACTTTCATCTGTGAAGATGCTATAGGGCATAAACAAAGCTTTCTTTTCATTAGATACTGCTTTTTCTTCTGTCTTTCTAATGTGCACTGATTTTCTTAAATACTTTGACTCAAAAAACCATTCTTTTATTCGAGAAATATTTTACATAATTACTTGGGAACAATGTTAATGAGGCTCATGGACCTATTTTAAGGCATCAGCAGTGCAGCTAGCTTTTCACTACTGCAATGCAGAAACCAAGCCAGCAATGGACGGAATGATAGTCTCTGATTAATTAGTAGCAATTAAAAAAAACCTTATCAGCAAGGTATGTACAGTTCAGCCTTTCAAAGGAAAGATTTTTTTGTTTCGTTGGTTGTTTTTGTTATTTGAGGTTTTTTTGTGTTTTGTTTTTGTTTTTTTTTTTCCCAGACTATTCCTCTGAATTATATACAAAGTAATAAACAGCTAGGAATTAGTTTCTTGGTTCATGTATATCCCTTTAGGCTCTTTTCACTTCACTATGGAGTCATGTAGATTCTTCAGGCTGGACATACAGATCAGATTTTTGCTCTGACACTTGTATCCCAAGTATGGATTGTACATGGTTTTCTATTAAGGTAATTTACTCACATGTCTGTATTTTTCAGTTGCAACTGTAAGCATGTGTTGAATATGTTGAATGTACGTCCTTTATAGGCGTTGTTTCATTAAATTCTGCTAGTCACCTTAATCCTTGGATTGTTAGCTATCTTTCTTTTAAGAACTGACTACTTTTGCAGAAGGAAAAAATGCTCTGGACTGAAGTGGAATACTGAAGAGGAACAAATCACCTGAGTATGCCAAATACCTGAATTATTTGCAGAAAACATTAACAATAGATGCAGTCTTGGATAACACATTTTGTACTTGTCTTCAAGAAAGATCTTGGGGACTTGCAGGTCATCTTTGTAGTGGCAGGTATTATGGAATATGTCAATAGGGTTAAGGATAAGTTTCCTCAAATGGAATTGAATGCCTGAGTTATATCTCAGTTAACTTCGACTGTCTTAAAATCAAATGCCTAGACTAAGGTTGTTATCTATTTTTCATGTGAGGGGACTTCCAAAATATGATCCAGGGCTTCTTATGAGAGGTTGGATGAATTGCTGTGTAGAGGTTCTTATATCTTCCAAAGCACCCAGATGAAGCATAGCTTAAACCAGACACCTAATTTTTAGGTGGTTAAAACTCAGTGAAGTGAACCTGACTGTAAGGTTCCTTATTCTCTGAGGAACTTTAGAAAGTTCTGCTGAAAACATGAAAGGCTTTCCATTGTATTTTGTAGTTTGTCTAATGAGGACATCCATACAAGGTTAAAACAAGATTTTTTCTTCATGTTGTTTGTAAAGATGGAAACATGCGTTAATGTTTTAGGTGTCCCTGGGAACTGCATTGTATAGAATCATGAGGCTTCTCAGGTCAGCTTTCCATATTGAGAAAATAATCTTACACAAATATGTAGTGGAAGTGGAAGTTGTTTTGTTCAAACTTCTTAGACCATAGGGACTGAAAACCACTATGCAAATAGCCTCTTAGTCGAGGACTTAAGCCCAACTTGTATTCTGTCTAAGGAGTTGATTCCAGTCAGAGTCCAATTTTGCTGTTACACCCATGGTCTTACTGCTCACAAACCTGCATAACAAAACTGAAAATACCATACTGTATGTCTTCACAAACCTGAATGTTAATTTGCAAATTATGTATATAAATTCTACACCAGCTGACAAATGCATACTGTGCTTATGATTTGTTTGGCTAATCAAATTGAGGCAGGGATCACTGCAGGGTGTCACCATCTTGGCTCTTGGGAATTCAGGGACAGATTTTGTTGAATATGTACAGTGCCATAAAATCATGGTGGGGCTCAGGGTACACGATGGTCTTTTAGGGCATCTATTCAGCAATTATTCATTTCTTTCTCAACAAGTGGACAACGGAAAACCCCTTCTGCAGCTCTCATAGAAGATGATTGACTGTATGCAGAGATGATTCACTTGAGCTAAAGACCTACACAGTACCAGTAAGAGTTGTAGAATCAGGCCTCAAAAAGTTCATTTTGCTCAGCAGGGAAATGAATAGTGAGTCTTATGTCTGTAACTCTTGGGACACTTGTATTTCTGTGCCACAAATACCTTCATTAAAGATTAATCATATCTTGTAGCAAAACTGCAGCTCTCTGGCTCTTATCACAGGAGAATTTCCCAGTGGCATTAAAGGAAATTGTGCTGTAAATGTATGCGTAATCTCTAGAAGACATTATTCAAGTCCTTTCAGTTATTTCACATCTTGACATTTTCAGCCTAAAGCTGATTTGTATCTTTTATGTACAAACATCCTTATGCCTTTAAATTTCTGGAAACAAGTAAAGTCATTTAGTGTAAAGCAACTTGATAAGAAAGAGAGTATATACACACTGCAAATGATTTAACTCTACCTATACTGTTTTATTTGCAATCATTAGTTATATCCTCCCTGAATATACTGAGGTCAGTGGAATGAATGCTGTTGCCTCCAGGGGACTGCAACTAAACAAATACAGAAAAATGCAGAAGAAGATACTGCTAAACATACTCAAATCCTTAGAGTCATGTAAAAGGACTTCTCAGTAAAGAACTCCACAAAAGGCAAAATCTCTAAATGAGTCACTTTCACCTTCAAAATGTGAAGATGCTTTATTTGGATACCCCTGCCCCCCATGTTTATGACTTTCCATCTGCTTTAATCTGCTACTCTATTTCATATTATTGATTCTGCAAGTACATATTTGCTCTAGGTGCCACAGTACTGCTTACATTATAGTAAGATAGCCAATAGTGGCTGTGAGTGGTGGGCAAGAGGTTACTGAACAGTTTTGGAAGGTACATTTCTGAGTCAGACCACCCAATTTACATACATCAACTTGGTTTTACCACTCAGGAGTGTGTATTTGGTTCTAGAAGATTGGTTGTAGTTGGTTCTGGAAGTTGCCTACCTTTTCCCATTGACTGAGTATAGACACTAGCACCCATTGGTTTTGGGGGTTACCTAATACTTGGAAATAGACAGTATGAGTTTTTCCAAGGGCTGAGACTTAAACAGGGGAATTACTTTAATTTTATTATTTCTGTATTTCAGATGTCAGTAATATTACTGCCAGACGCTTTAACATAAAGCCCAAGAACCTCTGTGGTTCAGTGCCCTGTTGTAACGAACAACACAGGGTGCAAGGAACTCTGGAGCAGACAACTCACTACTGAGACATTGTATTGCAATAGACTCCAAGGTGTCTTGATATACATAGGGTTAAATTAGGTACAGCAAGATATTATTTGCTTTACATAATATTTTTCAAGATTACTGTATGAGTAAAGTTTACAGCAAGGCACAATCCTATTTGAACCTTCACTAATTAATAACTTGGGAATCATTAAATATTTTAATGAGGCATAATCAACTGCTATCTGCAGAATGGACACAGATGGCAAGGCAGTAAGAGGAAGAGGTATGGAAGAAGTATTATTGTGTAACCATGGAAACAATGTCTCTCTCTCTCTCTCTTTCCCCCTTCCTTCTCCTTTTTAGGTTCAGCAACACTGCACATCATTAGGGCGTCTGCCTCTCCTGACAACGGCAACTTTGCAGTGTCAGTCAGTAAATCTTTGCATCCATTCATGCTGTCAGCACGAAGTGATAGAAAGCCTGGGGAAGATGTGAGATGCATACCAAACAGGCTTCCGCAATGTGACAGTCTAGTCACGTATTCTTATGCAACTGGCAATTTTGAGGCTCAATTCAATAAAGAAGAACAAAATGGAACAGGCCTGGCTAGACTCTGTTCTGTTAGTGTGGTTTCTAAAGTTAATTTCAGTGCTCATGTAAGTTAAAAAGCTGAGAAATGAGACTTGACTGGATAGGAACATAGGTGAGCACAGCGCACAAATGGAATAAGGCCATGGCTGAGCTCTGGTTAGAAGCGGTTTTGTTAATCCACTGCAATCAGACTTTAGTATATGTATTTAATTGTACTAAACTGGATGGTGATATGCTTTTGAACTGGTAGCAAGAAAGAAAATGTTAAACCCCTTGAATGTCAGTTATTCTCACACAGAGTCGTTGCCATGTGTATTAAGAGCTTTTATTTATGCCTTGCAAAAAGACCCATAATTACTAGAAGCTGAATCAGAAACAGAAAGGGTGAGTAAAAATAGAATAGGAATTCAGTTTAAAAGTACTGAAAGAAAATTTCAGCGTGAGCTCTACCCTTAACCTTTTTCCCTCAGTTTCGTCAGTAATTAAACCAATTCTAAATGCCTTATTTAACTCGTTTGTGGTTAGAGATTCTAGCAGGGAGTGGAAATGCATGACTTTATGGATCTTCCAAGTAGAAAGGAATAAATGGCATATTTATTAAATCTTTTAGCCCCAAAGAAGTGTGAGGCACAAATGGTGGCATCGTAAGAGACAAACATCCATTAGAGTCATTGCCAGCTATTCTAATAGAAAGAAAGGAGTGACTTGTGGCTTAATTACACAGGTAAATGCAGAAATACATCCTCTCCTTGGATTGCAGATACCACTTACGTTGTGCATGGGGGAAACATGCTTTCTGCAGAACTTGTGTCTACATCTTCCTCTCTGGATAGGAGACAGTCCCCTGAGGAATGAATGTGCTCCTCCCACCTCAGACCCAGGAGGATGCTGATGAGACAATGTCTGAGTCACTGTCTGCTTCCTGGTCACCTTCTGGGTCAGCACGAAAACACACAACCTAACAACCCCAACAGCACTGATTTATCCCAAACCATAAACCTAAATCAGGCACAGGACACATCTCATAGATCAGACTACCCTGCGTTTCTGACCCCATGAGTCGCAGGTCAGTATCTTCTCCTGACCAAGGGCCAATGGGAACAGTACATTCTGTGGATGTTCAAGGACAAGCCATGGTCCAGGAGCAGCTTCCGTCACGCAATGACAGCAAGCAGCTCCATGGGTGTGGAGTGCAGGCTGGTGCTGGGCTTGACATGTTACTTATTCCGGTATGATCAGTGATGTTTGCCTGAACAGTCCCTGCTGACTTTCCCTTAGAGATTTGGATTACAAAACGGGAAAGCATCCCACATGGAGCTGCACTTTGGGATGCTTGCTAAAAAAGAACATTTCAGGGGGCATCACGCAGCTCACAAGGGAATTTTTGCATCTAAACTTTACTGTGGAGCTCTGAGACTGGGTCAGAAAATGTGAACTAACAGACAAACTCTCTGTGAGGACATCTTCCATCCAAAGGGACTTTTTTTATTCTCTTGGTCTGAAAAAAAATTCAAACTCCCATGCAAGCTTCTAGTCAACCTCTAGCTTAACCCCTGTGCATTTTCCTTAGTATATCTGTTAAAATAGAAGACAAAAAAATCTGCAGAATTTAGAAGCAGCTAGCTGTTACATACTTAGTTTACACAAGCATACATCCTTCCAACTTATTTTCATTCCTCAAACACTCTGAACAGTTGTCTTTGGGAATCACATTTTTCTCTGCTATACTTGTGCCAATTACAACAGGCTTTGTATATTTAGAATACCCTATGTTCATGTCTGTTTTTAATTCAAGAGGTCCTTCACTTAGCTATCTAAACATAATTTAATTAGTAAATGGTTTTGACAATTGGAATTGAAATTCTAGGTATTACACTTTGATTTCCTCAATTGTAGTTCCTTTTTTATGTTTCAGAGCTTGGGAGCTCTATCCCTTATGCTTTTTCTCATCTGGCTGGTCAAACTTTGAGAAATGACAAACAGCAGGGCATATAAACAGCGGTCAAACTGTAGTTTCCATTATAATGTTAATGTAGGCCTCCAAAGTCAAACGCACTGCATGAATGTCTCTATTTGGCTACCATATGTAATATATTTTGATAGAGCCATTAAAGCAAAATGATTTAAACCAGAAAGATTAATAGTAGTCAGTTTTCAGAAACTGCTATTTAGAAGTTGCAGATTAGAAGATCCAGGGCTTTTTTTACAAAAACATATCTACAAGTTTTTGAGTTTTTGGCAAAACTGAAATGTTATCTGGTTGGAAAAAAAAGCTTAAAAACTGACTAAAAAAATATTGTTTCCATTTTCCAGCTCAAATATTTTGTGGGTTTTTTTTGTTTGTGTTTGTTTTTGTTTTTTGTTTTTTTTTTCTGAAGCATGATCTTTGTGACAATTAGTTTTGGAATGTCAAAAGAAATGAAAACCCTAAAAAATTACTTTGAAAATGAATATTTCAAGTGTAAATGCTTCCTGTGAAGGCTCATCAACTTTTCACATGAAAATTTAAAATTACTTCCAATCTGAACACAATGACCTTGCAAGGCAGTCACCATGTCAGGAAGGAAAGACAGCCTTGTGATTAAAGCATTGGACCGAGACCTAGAGAAATGGGGTCAACTCTTGAATCTGTTGGAGTCTTTCTTCTTAATTTGCTTCTCTTAAGAAACATTACACAGACTGGGGTTGTGCAAAATACCAAGGCAAAAACTATGGGGGAGCCAGGTACGCTAACGATTTTCAAGTATGTAGAAACTTCCAATAAAGAGGAGGTGGATAATTTGTTTTCCATGTGCACGGTGGAAAGAAGTAACAGATTTGAATATGGGAATGACTCAGTTTAGAGGTTACAAAAAATAGGGACAATAACAGAAGAAAGGAATAATGCAAGCCCATGGAAGCTGTAGAGATTTGAGGTATATATTAAACATACTCTGCCAGAAATAATAGTTGATCCCACTCTAAAAGAAGGAACTGCTTAGACAGTGTCTTGAGTGATCACAGAATCAGCTCTGGCTATGTCTACAGTAGGAATTGCTTTGGTACAGGAGGAGCAGATCAGAAGAGTGAGGCAGCTAGACTCTACATCTACACTATAATTTTAATTTAGAATGAATTTAATCAGAACCAAACATTCTCTCCATGCATGTGGATGACAGCTGACTCAACTTACCAACCTTCAGTTCAAATCATTATGTTTCCTTTGGGATTTGGAGAGTATTTGATGTGTAGTTGGAAGTAGAGTCTCTGCTATAGTTGCCTTTGAAATGAACCTAGTTGCTATGCTAACTGAATTATTATGAAATAAGGATGATTGGCTTCCTGACCTTGCTACTACTCCAAAACAAAATATTAATGTATTTACAGCCTCAGTTATCTGGAAGGAGATTATCTGGGCTGTACATTGGCCAGGTGTTGCCTTCACTCAATGCCCTGGGTAAGGCACAGTGGCAGAGAGGGATTGTTGCAAGGCACATGCTGCTCACATCAGGGCTGGCTGTGCACAGTGCTGTTAAAAAGGCTTCTACAAAACCTATTTGTAATTTTTCAAAGGTGAATATACTAAATAGATGCTTATAGCATTATATGCGTATGAATTAACCATGGTTTTGCCTTTATTTGAGTTATGTCCTTTTTTTTAATTGATAACAGTAACTCCTTTGTATTCGGTCCTGAGAATACAAACTCTTCAGATTTTATTCTTATATGTATGCAAGCATAGGATAGTCCACATGGAGAACTTGACTGAGATTTCTAGGTGCTCATATGCACATAATAGACAATAATATGTGATAAGTTAAGGTGCATCTTACCTAACTTCCACTCTATAAAATACAGTTGTCTACTATTAAATTAGTCCTCTGGATAACCTTTTTAGTCACTTGACACCAATGGCTTTAAGGCATGATTCATTGCATCCTATGGTAGCCATCTAAGGCAGGTGAGGTGCATGCAGGACAGGCCAGTGTCTCCGCTGGCTACAGAAAGAGTTTGATATTTAGCTTAAAACTAAGATGACAACCTTCTAGTCAGTGGTAGAGTCTGCAGGGGGTCAATTTGTCTTTTTGGATGGGGCTCATAGGTTTGAGTGAACATACTTAGGTATGCTTAGGTCTCCTGGCTCCTATTTTTAGCATCATATTAATTAAAGCACTGGTACATATTTTTTGAGTCAATAAACTCAATTCCCAAGTACACATGTCTGATCAGTTATATGTATGGAGAAATTCTATCTACTTTATCTTTTGCTTTTACTTTTCCAAATTTACTTTCAATATTGGAAGTTTACATAAATTCCTAATATTTTTTCTCACTTCCATTCCTCTTTACATAATTTCAGATTTAAAATTAAAATGGTCATTTTGCTTGTAGCATTCAAAATAACAAAATCGTCCAGTTCATTTCCCTCAAGGATATTCTTATAGCTTCATCTATCAGAGAAATTACTACATGAAGCATAAAATGAACGATAACCAACCTGAATAATATGCGTGGAAATGGGATTGTTTTGATTTCTCTTTCACTAATTAACACTTAAGCTGCTTATATTAGCCAACACACCATTCATTCACCAGACACAAAAATCTGTAGATTAGCTCCTGTTATGCCCAGGATCTCTGAGCTAAATATACAGAGCTCAGAGAAGTAAAATGGCAGCATTATTTATATAGCCTTCCCCTTTCATTTCTGTATTAGGGACATTGCCATCCTGGAAATTCAGGATGTCACACTACAAATATCAACTTTGGTGTCACCAGTGGTCCCCAGAAGATATTTTTCCATTTACTGAACCACGTGTTTTGGTTTTTTTTGCATTTCAACAGATCTATGCAGCTCAGACTGCATCCTTTGTATCCATTGGTCACTATTTACTTGTTCGAGTAGATGATGGCCTCTGAAGGTGTCCCAGAGTCTTAATATATCAAGCTGCTACAGTATTAGGTGGGAAATACCTTGCTGTCTGGAGAATTTGAATTATATGTAATTTAAAATAGCTTAAGAAATTTAGAAGATAAACAATAACGTCCAAAACTGATAAAACAGATCTGAAATGAAACAAAGCCAACATCTAATCTGATTATCTCATGGGACTGCAGAAAGACCCCCTTCTCTCTATATACTTCATTCTCCTGCATAGTTGTCTCCTGACACCCTGGTAGATGAGGTGTGTGCTTTGTGTTTACCTTAATCCTCAGGTTACACCTATTTTAAGGCTTTGTCACAGAACATACCTATAAAACAGAGCTCCATTAGACACTGCTTATCAGCAAAGACCTCAGAGTACGCTTCCACCGTGGTTCAGGCCTTGCATTGCCTTTCTTGTTTTATTCCTTCTTGTTATCAGACATTAGCTCTTCTAGCTAATCTCCCCTTTGAAACATTTAAAAGGATCTAGAGAAGCTTTATTTTTTCAGTGTGAAATTAATTTTGTTCCCTCTCTAACCCAAAGACAGTCCAGCCCTCTTAAATTAAAATAAAAGATTTTTCTTTTTTAAAAATATTTAAATCTCTTTCTGCAAGACCAGTAGTTATTTTCTCTGCTTAGCTGGTCGTTAAACAACAGAATCACGAAATCACGGAATTTCAGAGTTGGAAGGGACCTCTAGAGATCATCTAGTCCAACTCCCCTGCTAAAGCAGGATTGCCTGGAGCACATGACTCAGGACTGCATCCAGACGGGTCTTGAAAGTCTACAGAGAAGGGGACTCCACAACCTCCCTGGGCAGCCTCTTCCAGTGCTCTGCCACCCTCACCATAAAGAAGTTTTTCCTCATATTTGATCGGAACTTCCTATGTTCCAGCTTGTGCCCGTTACCCCTCATCCTGTCACTGGGAACCACTGAAAAGAGCCTGGCTCCATCCTCCTTCAACCCACCCTTTAGATACTTGTAAACATTAATGAGGTCTCCCCTCAGCCTTCTCTCCTCCAGGCTAAAGAGTCCCAGCTCTCTCAGCCTTTCCTCGTAAGGGAGATGCTTCAGTCCTTCAATCATCTTTGTTGCCCTACGCTGGACTCGCTCCAGCAGTTCCCTGTCCCTCTTGACCTGGGGAGCCCAGAACTGGACACAGTATTCCAGTTGTCGCCTCCCCAGTGCAGAGTAGAGGGAGAGAGTGACCTCCCTTTACCTGCTGGCCACACTCTTCCCTATGCAGCCCAGGATTCCGTTGGCCTTCTTGGCGACAAGGGCACAGTGCTTGCTCGTGGATAATTTACTGTCTACTAGGACCCCCAGATCCTTTTCTTCAGAACTGCTTTCCAGCACGTACATCCCTAACCTATATTGGTGCCTGACATTCTTCCTCCCCAGGTGCAGGACCCTGCACTTGTCCTTGTTGAACCTCATTAGGTTCTTCTCTGCCCAGCTCTCCAGCCTGTCCAGGTCTTGCTCGATGGCAGCACGGCCCTCTGGGGTGTCAGCCACCCCTCCCAGTTTGGTATCATCAGCGAACTTGCTGAGGATGCCCTCTGCCCCCTTGCCCAGGGTGTTGATGAATATGTTAAACAATACTGGTCCAAGTATTGACCCCTGGGGGACACAACACTTTACTACATTGAATGTAGGCAGCTTTGACAATAAATTACCTTTAGTAAATGTGAGGCAGGTATTCAATTAGCCTTTGTGTACACTGTTTTGACTTTGAGAGATTTTATTTGCCAATACATGGAGTTAAAAAATAATCTTTAGTAATTTACGCAGTTTCGAGATACTAACAGATAAATTGTGTTAAGAATCCTCTGAAGTCTTAGGATCTAATATAAAACATGAAAAAGACCCCAAATGTAAAACATGAAAAAAACCCCTGCTCCTTCATAGAGAAAAATCTTCGTTTTAAAGGAAGGTTGAAACTGTGATGGAGTCAATCTGTATGGGTATTCTTCCAAACCACATTTTAATTCCACAAAAAATTCATATTTGGAATACAACTCATCATGCTGTGGTAGAATTCAAATCCTGTTCACCAGAGTGTATAAATTATCCCAGTGATAAGAATCCTTCTATAAAGAATATGAATGAAATTTACCCCTTCCATTTTCATGATACCAAAAAAAAAAAAAATCAATGTTATATTTTATTGGATTCCCCTGTAACAGTTGCAGAATCTATGGATTTTAAAAGTTTAGAAAAGTATTTGGAAGGTTTGGATACATTGAGTGGAAATGTTAACCTCTTATGTCTTCAACCCATATTATGTTGTAGTTATATCTCAGTGTAAAGCAGAAGTGAGTAAAAGTCAGCATTATCATTTAGGAAGAAACCTGGGCAATTTCAGAGTCGATTTTTGTTCTAAATGAATAAGAAAACAAACAATTTTATTATTTCCCATGGCACAGTTGAAATATACATTTTAGGCAAAATCAAAAACTTTATTTGGTGTCTCAAGTACTATTGATGTTATTAAAAAAAATCAAAAAATCAAACCACCAAATCATTCTAAAATGAAAAATTAAGGGGTTACATTCAAGAAAATGTCAAAATGTAATCCATGACATAATAAGAGCACTTAAAGTGATGTTTTCTCTAGGTTAAATGCCATCTAAACCAATTTTTTTTTGGTATAAACTTTCAGCTTTGAAATTGCAGCAATTTCTTTTGGAAAGTTGCAAGATAAGAGCCTTTAAATGAAAGAGAACTTTCTTGCACAACTAGAAGGCTGACTCAGGTCATGTTATGTTTTTTCCCTGTCATATTTTTTTTCTTTGTTTTTTGAGATGGCTAAAACAGTAATTCTATCCACTAATGCAATTTCACAGGATCAGATTCTGCTGGTGGCTTGCAGTTCGTACGAAGCAACTACGTGCAACGTAAAAAAGCCCTGGGGAGCTTTGGTTTGAATCCCTCCGGAATAACTAGACAGAGCAGGATGTGTGGCAGAAGATTCAGCTTTTACAAATCTGCTGTGGTACACACAAGTCAAAGTTTGTCTTGTATGGATGCATTACAGTTTTATAATTTATTTATCTCCCTAACATACAAAAAACGTGCTTCATAGGATTTTGCAAAAGATTAATATTGAAAATATAAGGGCTGAAATAAAACATTCCCCAAAGAAAAACACCTCCTGATTTTCAGTGTTATCTGCCTGATAATCACTGAGCTTCCAGAAAAGGGTTCACATGTGTGTTTTAGGGTTGTGGGTTCCCTGTACGTTTTCTGGAAGACAAGTACGCTAGCAACCTAAATGCTAGCCCAAGCATAGAGCACTGGGACATTAAAGCCTTTAAAGCACAAGTGCCAGAACAAGCAGGTGTGCCATAAATTCTGTCTCAAGCTTAAGCTGAGGCATCACCAGCTCCCCAGAGCAGTTTTCTTGATGCTGATGGTGACTAGAGATACCTCTGGAGTTGGGACCAATGTGTTCAAATCTACCCAAGATGTCAGGTCAGCCACAGGTTTTCTGATAAATGCTCTTAAACCCATGATTTTTTTTGCAAAGACTACCTTCCTCCCTGAGTAGTCTAAAGGGCTGGATTTGAGTTGGTTTGGGCTGGGTGGAGATTTAAGTTCCTCAGACCCAGGGCTGTCTTCTGAGTCCTAAAGGGCTTTTAAAAAAAACCAAAATGGTCAATGAGGTCTCCAGCTAAGCATTGTCAGGAAGTTTTGCCAGGCATATCAGCAATACAGTTAGAATTTTTTCTTTGAAACCATAATAGTGCATAGTAGGTTTAAGAATCGGTTTTTGCTTCCTTTCCTGAATTGTAGCTTTCAAAATACACCAAACTGGTTTGTTATTCCTCATTGTTCTTTGATTCCTCAAAGTTTTCTCGAATGCCTGATTCAGTGCCAATGTTTCTTAGTTGCACTTATAGTTGATCCCCTGGCTCCTGTCTTGCAGACACCTATAGCCATATGCATTCCCATTGGAAAAGGTGGAGAGTAATTATCCAACCTCTAATGGGAAAGGGGAGGAAGTTCCTTTGTCACATTTGCCATGGGTAGGCCTGAGCCAAAACTGATGAAGTATTTCACCTTCGGTTTCGTAACACAATTATAGGTATAAAGGCGGCAGTTTTCTGAAATGCACAAATTTGGCTCTGAACAGAACAACAGGACTATGAACATTCTCCCATGTCATGAAGCTGTGATAGTGAGGTTAAGGGAAGGAGAAGGAATACGACAGTAAAGCATAGTATGTGCTGAGTCATTGTAGCCACTAAATGCCATTGGCAAAACATCTGGCCAGCTCTTCCAGAGACGTACTTGGACCAGCACAGAGCAGAGAGCATCAGGCAGCCTCTATGTCTAGAAAACTTTCAGGTGCTCTATTTTTCCCTTCTAAACACTGGTAATGTAGCGTTTTTCTGAGATGGAGTTCAGTGCCTATCATCTTTGTCAGACAATTAACGTTAATTTGATTTCAAATGTGTTGAGACAGGGAATAAAATCATCAGGTCCTTCAGGAGAGCAAAGAAAAGGCACTAGCCTGCCAACTTTACTGATTTCTTCCCACGTGTTAAGAGAAATGTCACAACTATAGAAAAAAAAGGCAAAACAACCATGTTGGAAACAGAAGAATGAGTCTGCAACCCAGAAATATCCCTATAAAAACACGAGAAACATTTCTTAACATAGTTTGCCCTCTTAGAGATCACAGACACTAAGACCTTACACAGTTATTGTATTGCCATTAGACTCTGCAACAAACCTACAATCTTGGGTGAGCTTCAACACAGTACATGGAGTCTTGAATGCACTGTCCTGCAATGGCAACTCCAAGGAGCTCTTATGTTTCCTTAGGGTTCAAAATGTTCTATAACTTATGTGTAATATTGTTTTGAGTTTAAACCACTAGTCATTTGACAAATTATAAGTTTTTTTCTGTTTTTATGTAGGAGTTGTTTTCATAGAATCATAGAATAGTTTGGGTTGGAAGGGAACTTCAAAGGTCACCTAGTCCAACCTCCCTTGCAAAGACCAGGGACATCCTCAACTGGATCAGGTTGCTCAGAGACCCTTCCAACCTGACCTGGAGTGTTTTGAGAGATGGCACTTCTACCCCCTCTCTGGGCAACCTCTTCCAATATTTCACCATCCTCATTTTAAAAAATGTCTTCCTTCTATCTAGTCTAAATCTTCCCTCTTTTGGTTTAAACCCATTATCCCTTGTCTTATCACAATAGGCCCTGCTAAAAAGTTTTTCCCCATCTTTCCTGTAGGCCCCCTTTAAGTATTGGAAGGCCACAATAAGGTCTTGCTGGAGCCTTCTTTTCTCCAGGCTGAACAACCCCAACTCTCTCAGCCTGTCCTCATAAGAGAGGTGCTCCAGCCCTCTGATCAACTTTGTGGCCCTCCTCTGGACCCAATCCAACAGGTCCATGTCTTTGCTGTGCTGAGGACTCCAGAGCTGGATGCAGGACTAGAGGTGGTGTCTCACCAGAGCAGAGTAGAGGGGCAGAATCACCTCCCTCAACTCTAAAATTCAGGGTCCTGACTTTACT
>VYZM01000026.1:449-33254 GCA_013398915.1 Dromas ardeola | reverse complement strand
TTTTTTTTGTAAAATCAAGCTGTCCCTCAATTTGTGGTTAGTTGGGATTTTCAGGGGAAGGTGGTCTTTACTAGGAAAAATATTCGCTGACATACTTAGCCCAAGGAGGAGACTAGATGAAGTTCTTCTACTATTCTATTCATTCAGAATTGTTAGAATCAGGTATATGAGCCCATGAGCTGATGGAAACTTTCTTCCCCTGTACCCAATGGCTAGCTCAGAAATAGTGGGGCACAATATAGCACCAACTAAGCACGAAACTACAAAATAGAAAAGAGTGACTGAGGAATTCCTGATGTTTATTCCTACGCTGCTTATAATATGCAATGTCTTTGACTCTTCACAAATAAAATCCAGAGAGGTTTAAGAGGATAGAAATACTTATCTATCTGACAATAACCTGATTCTTGTGGAAGTATTTACCTATGAAGTGCCTAATGCTAAGTATTTTTTATTGTTTAATTTCTTTCTTCTTCAAAGTCTTTTAAAACAGCTTTTCTGCTCCCCATTCATTTCAGCGTCGCTTTTTCTACCTATAGGACTGTTCTAACCTACAAGTATGTCCATAAAGACTAGAGCAGCTCCATGGAAACTAAGGTATTACTTTTCAGACTGACTAATTTCCCCTCATGTAACTGCCAGCTAGAAGATGATCTGGCATAGCTAATGCACTGATTAAGACAGGTTGAATATACAGACAAGAATGTATTTACAAAGACTGATGTTAGTTTTACAAATTCCCGCATTCAAGTGCTACTATTACCTTCTGCAGTTAGAACCTAAACCAGGAAAGCTGTATCTTTTCTTCTGTTACAGCGAATGCACTCATCAAGCACGCAAGGTTACTGCTTTTGCTGCAGAATAGAAAACAAAGTTATAAAATTCTTAATAATGTTCTAATTTACTCTAGAAGTTAACATAGGACTCCTAAGGCTGACTGATGATGAAATTCTTCCCTTCATTTTAAGATAAAAAATAATTTTTTCTGAAAAAATTTAAAAACTGCGCCCCCCCCAGCAAAGCCCAAACAGATAAAAGTTACTAGTAAGGCATCTGAGACTGACCGGAGTGAAAACACCTAGATCTGTCTCTGAACTCACACCCAAATTCAAAACATCACATAAAATAGACTTCAATCAGATACAGGCTAGGCTCACCTTCAGAAGATGTGTATTCCTAAGTAATAGCATTACTAGAGAAAAAGTGAAGAAATTAATTTTTAGTTAATTAAAGTAGGATCCTGCAAAACATTTTGCATCTGGGGGATGTCAGTTCTCCATACCATGCAGTTAGCTGTCTATTAAGCAAATACTTTCCGGGATGTCTGCTTAAAATGTTGCAAAATTCTGAAACAAAAATATTATGAAAATTTTAAATAGGAAGGAGGAAAATCTTCTTTCATATACAAAGCCACAGAAATTTCAAAATCAGTAGCGGTTTACGCATTGGAAGCAGAAAATGTAAATAATATACAACAATATTTTTTTATTATGAAAGTAAATTTCTAACTGTCACTGAGAGGCATCACAACACCTTTAGTCATTTAGTGCACTGTGGTAAAGCCCTTTGAGATATAGTAATATATTATTTTTGCAGTAAAACTTGTTAAAAGTATGCTCTGAAGGAAATCTAGAAAATCCTAAATTCCTATAGTACTTGTGCAGTATAGTTAATCTGGGGTAATGCTGTCTGTGGTCACTGTGTATATTAGGTGTAAGCCCAGGTCAAAAATTCTTTTCTTTTGTTAGATAATGAAATTACTGTATACCATATGCATTACATTACAGCAACATAAAACCTATGGAAATTGCCACTAAGTTCCACATTTAAGCACAGTCTTTTCTTCATTAATGTCCTCTATGAACAATAAAACCCGGTTTACAAATTTCAGTTGTCCTAATTAGCTCTGACAGCAAGCTCATCGTAACCAATATCATTATGGCCTTTGCACTTGACAGTTGACAAAGCAATCCCTGGAAACACATGTGGAAAATTGATCTTTAACCCACCTGTCAAAGATTTATGACATGAAATGAGGTTAATACAAATACAGCTCTGGTGAGAACTGAAAATCTGCCTAGACCCTGTTGGGCTTTTTGAGGCACATCCTCTTACTGGGGCATGCATAGCAGTGGTAGGAGCAGACATTTGATTTGTGGGTGCTCATTGTACAGCAGGTGTGTGGTGGGATTCATGTGTATAGAATGAAGGAATTCTGTACCGTTTGGGAAATGAATTGTCACAAAATCAAGAAAGAATATAGCAAGGAAAGGGAAAAAGAGAACAGGCACTTAATCTCATTATCAGAGCAAACAATGGAGCACGTATTTCTGAGACTGCAAAGGGTCAGGCTTCTCTGCACAGAACCAAGCAAATCTATCCCACAGGAATACCTACAAAGCAAAACTGTATACCAAAATGCATTTTATTTGCAGTAGACCATTGGATGTAAAAGGGATGGTGATATTCAGACACCAAAACCCACACAATTTTTCTCTTAACGTAGACCTTCAAGGACAGTGTTTAAGAAAGAATACACTCAAATGCTCAAAGAGTACTTACATCAGTTTTCAGGAACAGATATTCTTTAGGACTAGTGTCCAAAACTTCCTGCCTTTCTAGAAATGTCCAGCAACACTGGCAAGGTGAAAAAACCTACAGTATACGTATCATTTACATGATGGTAATTTTCATTTTTCTTTACAAACTCTCAAGTCACATTTTGTCATTTAGCAGATAATTATTTATCAAGACATGCAAAGACAAAGACAAATAAGCTAACTCGAAATACACAGTTCATTGCATACAGATTTGCATAGAGATAGTTAACACAACTGACATGTTTTTTGGTTTTTTTGTTGTTTTTTTTTTTTTTTTTTCACTTTAACACCAAACAACATAAAGGCAACTTTGCTGTCTGTTAACATCAGTTATACAAAGAATTGTACTAAAACTGTTAATGAAATAGTATATAAGCTTCCAGTGTTTAACAGGAGATCAATAAACCCGCAACCCGTAAAACACTATGCTTTTCTTTTTGTATTCAGTAGTTTTATTTATAAACACGCTGTAGGCAAGTTTGAAGCTTGCCAAAGTGAACTTGCAACCGATGAAAATATTAGAAGGAAAAAAAAGGTTCATTGCTCTCAGGTTTTTAAGGGAAAAGCATAGCAGACACATGCTTTAAAAAATGAAAATGTGTATCACAGATCTTAGACTTCCCATTTGTCAGACAGCTGAAGCAGCGCATTAACATTCGCTAGTCCGCATTGCCATAGCAACACACGCTTGTCACATCAGGCTTGAGCTGATGCAGGCACTTCCCTGCAGAAACAATCTGCTAACCCTTAAATATGCACCACTACAATTCAGTAGGATTTTAATCTAATTTCTTTTATAAAGGTAATATTGTTACATAATGCAAGGTATAGATCTCAAGATAACCTATTGGATCTGAATCTGTGCAACTTGCTCTTTACTTAAAGTTCTGAGGTATTTAATGCAGCTAGACACGGAAGCAGATGACGCAGAATACACGTTTTTCATATAGGAAATTGCAAATGCAAATGATCAGATTTTGATGCCTATTTAGCATTTATATAATAATCCACAAATATTGGATATCCTCCTGCTCCCTTTGGAGTCAATAGGGACCCCGCTCACCTTTTTTTTCATCAGACACTAAGGTTTGTTCAGTTTGACCTACAGTCAGTCATAAGACACTGAAGTAGCGTTGTCATCATACACAGCTGGATTAAGTGAGGGAGGGGTGCAGAGTTAAGCAATTTGTGCAAGTTTACATAAAATGGTAGCATGAGAAATACTGTTTTGCAGCTTTGGATCAGTTATTACTATATTTGCTACCAGTTATATTTTCATCATCACTTGAATAAAAGAAAAAAAAGCAATACAAAAAATCTCTCAGTTAATGCTGCACAATCTACCCGGTTCCGGGAACTCATCCCACAGACACTAAGCCAGGTTTCCATTGCGATATGCTACGGTTTAGAACTTTGGTATATTTTTAGTCAATCAAGTGTTGCTACATTCAAAATGTATGCAGATTGAAATGTTCATATTCCTAGAAACTGAGGACTGGAAAATGCTGAAGGGTAACCACAACTTATGTTCAATAGAGCATTACTCATGCTTTTTCATTTTACTTTTTTCTACCAAAGTTGGATGGACAGTGCAGGGCAAATAAAGAGATTTCTATGGAAATGCCTCAGACATACAACTATATCTTGAAGAATTTCTAGAGTCAATTTACATATACTTGTTTATTCTGCAAATTATTCAGAGCAAATTATTCAAAGGACTGGATAATTTATTTCTAATAATTTATGTAATAAAAGAATATACTTTTGCTTCACGCATTAAGAAAGAGAGTTCCAACTTCTTTGGTAGGTTAAAACAAATAAATAAATCTCCTGTAGCATTTTTCTCTGAGCCACTACTACACATCTGTTAAGAGACACTTCTACTCTAAGTCATACTGCATAGAGAATTGCAAACAGCAGGTAACTTAGTAACTCACAGTTCTTTTAATTTTATATTAAGTAGCACAACTTGATTTATATGTCTTCTAATCATTACTATAAGGCTCATTATGTGCTTGGACTTAGAACGACTTAAAAAAATTGACAGTGTTTATTCATATCAGATAGTTTACAGAGTCTCCTAAGTATTCGTTGCTCAGGGCAATGTTAAATCAAAAAAGGTTCTGGTACGATGAGAGTAATTCCCCACATACACTGTTTTTTGTATTGCACTTCAATAAAATCTGCCAACCACATCTTTTTTTCTTTTAAATAAGAATGCCAGGGATGGAACATCCACAGCTTCTCTGGGCAACCTGGGTCAATGCCTCACCACTCTCACAGGAAAGAATTTCTTCCTAATATCTAATTTAAATTTCCCCTTTGTCAGTTTAAAAATCATTCCCCCTCGTCCCATGGCCCCACTCCCTGATCAAGTGTCCTTCCCCAGCTTTCCTGTAGGTCCCCTTTGGCTACTGGAAGGGGCTCTAAGGTCTCTCTAGAACCTTCTCTTCTCCAGGCTGAACAACCCCAACTCTCTCAGCTTGGTCTCAGAGCAGAGGTGCTCCAGCCCTCTGATCATCTTCATGGCCCTCCCCTGGACTCAATCCAACAGGTCCATGTCCTTCCTATGCTGAGGACTCCAGAGCTGGATGCAGTACTCCAGGTGAGGTCTCACTGAAGTGGCGTAGAGAGGCAGAATCCCCTCCCTCGACCTGCTCTCTACGCTACTGGGGATGCAGCCCAGGATGTGGCTGCCAGCACACATTGCCGTCTCATGTTGAGCTTCTCATCAATCGACATCCCCAAGTCCTTCTCCTCAGGGTTGCTTTCAATCCATTCTCCGCCCAGCCTGGATTTGTGCATGGGATTGCCCCGACTCACATGCAGGACCTTGCACTTGGCCTTGTTGAATTTCATGAGGTTCGCACAGACCCATCTCTCAAGCCTGTCCAGGTGCCTCTGGATAACATTCCTTCCCTCCAGCGAGTCAACCGTGCCACACAGCTTAGTGTCATCAGCAAGCAGTCCCAGAAACAACCCCTGAGGAACACCATGCATCACTGTTCTCCACTTGGACATTGAGCCGTTGACTGCAATTCTTTCGAGTGCGACCATCCAGCCAATTCCTTATTCAGAGTGGTGTATCCATCAAATCCATGTCTCTCCAATTTAGAGATAAGGATGTTGTGCAGGACAGCGTCAAATACTTTGCACAAATCAGGGAGATGACATCAGTTGCTCTTCCTTTTTCTACCAATGCTGTAACACCATCGTAGACGGCCACCAAATTAGTTAGGCACAATTTGCCCTTCGTGAAGCCATGTTGGCTGTCACTGATCACCTCCTTATTCTCCATGTGCTTTGGCATAGTTTCCAGGAGGATCTGCTTCACGATCTTGCCAGACACAGCGGTGAAACTGACTGGACAATTCTCTTGCATCAAGTAATAATTCTTTCTAGGCAAATGAAATTCATTAAGAAGTTATTATCTCCCTACTTTCAAAGAAAAGCACTTAATTACAGAGTAATACTGCATCAGCAGCTAGTGCGGCTGGCACTAAAACATGGTGTTTGTATATAGTCTAAAACCATATTTCAGGAAACATGTTGGAATAACAGAAAACCAGGAAAGTGACAGGAAATATCCATCCACATTTGCCCAATAATGAAGGTACATCACCTACACCTAAACTATCTGCAGCAGCTATTTATGAAATTTGATTTTTAGAAGTCTCTATCAACAGAGGTTCCAGTTCTTTTAAGAGTCTGTTACACTGTTTAGTTACAAAGAAGCTTTTTACCCAACTCACACCATAAACGCTACAGAAGTATACAGAATTTGTCTTCTTTTCAGCAGATATATAAAAAAAATCTATCACTATTGCCTTGTACATACCCAAAGAACATTAGCACATCATCTAGAGCTTGAAGCAAAGGACAATTGTTTCCTATTCTTGCTAGTTTTCTTTATGACAGTGCAGTTCCTTAAACAATGCTGATGATGGGGAAAACGAGTAAGCGGAGTATTAGTCAGGGAGCCACTTAATTTGCTAAATATGTATTAACATGACTGCTATCAATCACAACACTCCGCACTGATTAGACACGGAAAGCACTAATAAATTCATATATGCTGTGAATTTGTGATTTTACCCTATCCTTCTACAAACGTAATACACAGTATAATTCAAAGTACTGTATGAAGTATGAAACATTTAAGCATCCAAAGTGGTTATATAAGATCACCTAAAGGCTTATTAACAATTAGTTAATTACTCCAGTAAATTCACCTGTGAGAAAATAAAGCACTCCTTTTGCTGCAGCTGTTGAAAAACAACTGTTTTGCACGGTAAAACTGAGACCTAGTAGAGACAAGCGGTTCCTGGGCAGCTGCCATACTTACAGGAAAACACTCAGTAGCTCTTTGAAAGAGCTGGAAAAAGAAGACGTGGAACTACAGCTGCACTGTATTCGAGTGAATTCAAGTATGAGATGGCTGCAGCACACTACATTGCCTACTACTGCATACTAGCATTACATTTCCCACTAATACATGAAGAAAGAGAGCTGGTATAAAATTTATTTTTCCCTCTAAGCTTACTGTGTATTCTATTTTATTACTTTAACACTTGTTGGTTTTGCACCCTAGTATTTGGACCAGGCATCGTTAAACACACTTTGCATTCTCAGTAACACCAAACCCCCTCATTAGAATTCTAGCTGCATAACCCAGTCACTGTAATTACCTTTTAAAATACCCTATTTAACTCCCTCAGCTACGTAAAATGACAGTGGTTTCTACACCTACCATAGAGGGAACCCTGATTAGATTATTTAGAAAAAGAACAATTATAATGTTTACAAGGCGTGACGACAAAACAGTGTAGTTCTCCATTAAAGCAATCAAATATGTAGGAGTGTACAAAGCTGAAACTGGGTTATCACAACACTTGTAACTCAAGATGTAACATATATATGCAAGTTGAACGTAAATCTTTAAAATAGACGGGATTTCAGGTTTGCCATACATAAAATGCTTCCACAGAATATTTCTTCTCTTCAAAATATGTTTTGAAACATTTCAAAATATATAGCTAATTATGAAATGAATCTATAGTTTTAGGTCTTCCAGCCTCAGGCTCTGTGGTATTATTTAAACGTATTTCTTCATGAAGTTATAGTACGCGCTTATTTCTGGACGAGAAAAGATCCCAACCAAGTGTCCTGGGCCCCAAAAGATACATGCAATATGCATCCAAATACCCCTACAATACGTGTGCGTGTTTGTTCAGACAAAAAAAGTATGGTGCACACACACAAATGTACATTGAATTTGCTATACTTAGGTAGCTAGGCTATGTGATAGCAATGTTGCTATGGGAACAGATTCTCAACAAAAGGAGGAGATCACTAAGCAACAACACATGACAGGCAGCACATTTTTGGATGGTTTTTGTACATGTTATGTCAGGGTGGACAGCAAACATGCCAAAGTGTAAGGCTAACTTAAAGCCTTATATGCCCTGACCTACAATGAGGTTCCATTGATAATTTTGCATTACACTTACGTTTTTTTCAGGATTCCACAAAGCACTACTCGCTTCCAGGTGCAGCCTTCCAGGTGTGTAAGAACTCCTTTCCCTCATTTTTATATTCTTTACCTTTCATTTGTAATTTGTAATTTCATTTGTAATTTGTAATTTATCTTGTTATCAGGTCATCCCCTTTTGTTTTGTTTTCGCCTGATTGTATTCATAATGTTCATTTGCTCATTCATTCTTCCTGTCCATTGTATGCCTCTTTCTTTCTTTCTTGTGTCCATTTTTTTCAGGACTCTTCAACCCTCTTTTGTGTATTTTGCAGTCTACTTTCTCTCACAGCGTTACCCCCTGACAAAACACCACTATACACATTCTTTCCAACAGGGAGGCCTAGGCAAATACAGAGCCACAGTAATAATACTGGAGTGGCATTTTTTCATTCAGTAAAACTGAATGTGTATTTCTTTTTCCCATTTCCTCAGAAGGCAACATGAGACAGAGTCACTTCTCTCCTGAAAAGAGGCCTCTGGGAATCCTCAAGCAAAATGCCCCCAGAAGAGTTAATTCCGCTCTCCCTGGTTCAGTTTCAGACCCTTGGTACAGCATGGCTGGCAGAGGGGAGGGGAGACCAAATGACCTCAGTCAGTACTTTATCAATAATAGCAGATGGCACAGAGAATTATACGGAAATAATTTGAGGTGTTCTACAGAGAAAGTGAAACTAAGTATTGGAAGATGATAACCTAATCCAGCTTTGGTTTGGGATACATTTGTATCACTTGTGTGTACAGCAGTAGACATGATGCTTTCTGTAAACTGATACGATATAACTTTTACATCCTAGTATAGTGTTTCAAAAACTGACATCCTCCAAGCTTTAAAACTAAAAGGCACACAGGCAGCCAGGAGGTTCGGAATAGCTAAAGACAGCACCAGTTCAGCAGTATTCCAGAAATGTTTCATCAATTCCTTCTTTTTATATGTCCACGAAAATTTTGTTACAGATTTTTGCAGGTCTTGACATAAAAAAATGTTATTTCATGTCTTAATAAGACTTAATATGCATTGAAGAACTCTATAAACTAATAACTTGCATGAACAGCATCCTGTCCTTACATACAGAAGCCATATTGTACTCGATTTGACATTTCAAACTGTTAGTCAGACACCAGCAATGTCAAGAAAACGTTATCTGAAGTGGAAGGTAATATAATCAGCTCAGTTCTACTTTTCCAGCTTTCTGATTTCTTCTTGTTCCATGCTTATTTCTCTGCATCAACATTTGCAGGAATTTGTAAGTCAAATATAGAATTTTTAAACTGCCAGCAGCTCAGGTTCCATCTGGGATCTGAACAGTCAAGCTGAGCTCCTTCTGCTACACACAATACTTACACCACCACTACCGATAAATATTGTGAAATTAGAATTCTGCAGACAGATTTTCTAATGATCTACAGGCCGAACAGAACAACTTGCTCTTTCACACTCTTACTATTACTCTAATTATAATTCCCATAAAAACTAATTTTGTAAGGTAACGTTTTTAAGCTCAGTGAATCAGAATTTTAGTCAGATAATCCTGAATTCATGTGCATACTTAATAAATATTTAAAAACTGTGAATATGAGTGGCATGTCTATACGAATAGCCACTGAACAGGTGTATAACACCAGTTTGGTTGCGTGGTAGTGAATTGTATGATTCACCTTTTGATTTTGCTCTAAGAATCAAATAATCGCTTTTTATATGATAGTAAAATTCACTTTTCTGTGACTTAGAGACACTCAGTTCTCAGTGTCTATCCGGGCTGCTGTGCTGTACAAGTGAGGCACTACCTCCCTCTTAAAGGAAGAGGCAAATTCATTTTATTGAAAGGAGGTAAAGTTTATGACTTCCCATTAGGTTGGTCAGGGCTACCTTTAGCCTATAATTATGAAAGATCTAAACTGGATCAATAAAAACTGATGTCCACAGATTCACATCCAGCTGTGGACAAAGGTCTACTAATGGGTATAGCACAGTTTACAGAAACCCAGAAGACACAACTCAAGGTTTTATGATATTTAAGATGCAAAAAGAGTGGTGTCATAATTGGCTTATACGAATAAGAGGAGATTTCTGAATTACTCTGTTTCCACTTAATCCATTCAATTAATTAAAAAAGCAAGATCTGCAGTTTTCTACTGTATGTCAACTGACATTAACTTTCAAATTGAAGTGTATTGCATTTTTAAGAGATACCATTTAATCTTTTCCATATATACCGTATTACTTCAACTGCTGCTAACTCGTAAATACAGTGATAAGTTTGCCATCATAGTAAGATTACTCACTATAAAAGCCATTTCCCTTCTTCAACTAGAATCAAGAGAAAGTTGTCTGACAAGTACTTTAAATAGTTCCCACTTCAGATCAGATGGCTGCCAGACCACAAAACGAGCTGCTTCTACACTGCTTCGCCTGAAACTGTTAAAAAATGAGGCTAATTTAGAAAATTGACACAGTACAGAAAATAAATATCGGATATAGTGAGTTTCTGCATTTCTCCCTTTTGTTGTCATCAAAAAGACTAATATATCCTTATGTGAGTTATTGTGTGAGGAGGGAAAAAAAAAAAAGTACCAGGTATTGATAAAATCAACTTCGCAAAAGAACTTAAACACCAAAATAGCTTCTAAATACGTTCCAAGATGCCAACAACAGCCTGACATACCCAACTACCTACCAAAATAGGGAATTTCCATACCTGTAATGAATTCAGATTCTTGAAGAAGTGATAAAATTAATTTTGTTGCTGTTGTTGTTTTGAAGATCAGGCTTACTAAGCAATAAGACATTCCTTTTAAAATATCAAGGTTCTGCTTCATTTTCTTAAAATAACAAAAAACTTTTTAATTTATGCATTTTAACAGTATTATATCAAAAGGTCACATGAATTAAGAGGCCTTCCACCTAAACTTCTAGTTTAACATTACTTACACACTGGCGCTGCCCTTAGGACAAAAATGTTGGCTTTTAGAAGGAAGGTTCAGTTCTTCTCAAAGCAAGAACGGTTTTAAGATGGATGTTAAGTGGGGAGGTACTAAGAGTTCTTTTCCAGGTTTAATCAGAACCTTAAGACCATCTCGCGTGAATGTATCAACATGTAACCTCTTCAACCCATTATCCTTGTTTGTTAGAATTGAAATGGATAAGTAATTTGAATTGGATGCTCACTAAATTACAATTTTTTAGTGAAATCCATTATGTGGATTGGTGACAAAATCTGTAAGTTATGGCTATTCACTGAACACTCTGATGATAGCACAGCATCCCAGGAAAAAGACACTTTATGGCTCTGATTCAGCAAGCAAATAAACGTGTTAAAAACCTTTACTGAAATAGGACTTAGGAAATATTTTTTAATTTTAATTTTGCTTAAATCTCAACTGGGGCACAGAACCACGTCCCCCAGTTTTTGTTGCCTTATTCAGAGAATTAACTCATCTGAACAATTTGCTCCTGAATTTCGAATGTTTAATCCCAAATGTTGGGATAATATTTTTTAACATAGTATTTTTGTATTTCAACTAAGGACAGGAAACAAAAATCACTGTTAGCCTTAGTTTTTCAAATTTCTGTCGCTCCTCTCCCCCACTTACAGAAGCCTTTTTTTTCCTCAGAAAACACATTTTTTAAGCAACATTCTACTTGAATGCATGGATTTCCGCCTCTGTTTGTATGATAGAAGCAGAGTAAGTCAATGTTGACACATCCAGCTTATTACAAGGATATTCCACTGCATCACAAAATGTATTCTACAAGTATTCCTTACAAAATCGCGGAGGTTATTAAAATTTTTCCCTACTTGGCTAGATGCATTTAGAAGCCCTCAGAAAACTGTTTCTGTCTGTAATTTAACTTCTTTGTAAATATAACATAAAGCGTGCACTCTTACAAAGGCCACTGCAGGTACCAACGTTACCTGAGGCATAAACATCAAACTCCATGGTTGTAGCTGGGAAGGCAGTTTTTGAACTGATATGTATCCACAGACACCAAGGCTTACTGAACAGAGTACTAGATGGCAAATATTAAAATAAACAGTCAGGAAAACCAGAAGTAAATATTGCCTCTTCACTCTACTGTATATACACAGTATATTCCTGAACACCCAACGTTTCAGAAGATCCACCAACTCTCTTAAGAAAGATTTTGCAGTGTTTTGCTCCTTTTGGGGAATTTAACACTAGATGGCATATCACACCATGAAATGCGTAATGAAGCGTAGGCAAACATTGCTTGCACTAGACCAGACTAGTCATTTCAAAAGCTCCTTAAATCAATAGAGTAACACTCCATATCAGCTCCTTCTCTTACTTTTAGAAGGTGTGAATCAAATCTGGTTTTCACGGGTGGCTGAAGGATACAGAGGTGATATAACCGTCTTTAATATGCTCGGTCAGCTTCTGAAAAAGGCCCTTGAATAATAAATTTCATACAGTATTCATAGGTAGACGTTCCTCTTCAATTTACTACTAAATTATTACTATCAGGTTTTATTAAACATCTATTACATTAGCTGATGCTAAAATATAGTTCAATATCCACAGGAGAGTCGCAAGTATTAAGTTACGCTTTTCTTTCACAACTTTTTGCAAAATACTACCACCCTGTTTTAGTTTCACTACTGATGCATCCCTGCACAAAAAATTGTTTTAATTTACAATTTATAGCACTGAATGTAACTACAAAATTTGGAACTCAGAACTTTGGAAATTTGGAACTCAGTGATTTTTTCATATTAAGAATTAGTAAGACTATAAAGTTGAGCCGTAGTTCTCCAGACCTCGGTTTTTTGTAAGTGATGTCGGACCACTTACAGACAAAATAAGCCACAAAGCTCAGAAGCTAAGCGAGCATTATTTTCAACTGATGCCCCAATCAATGAACATGATATAAATGCTCATACACATACTGTAGGCACGTGAACAAAAAGAATTATCAACTAAGTAAAATATTATGTAGATCATAAACACATCAATTTTTCCACACAAACTAGGTTTTTCACTTTATTGAACAGAAAACAGATCAGAAACTATTTGTACTTAATGAATCTGTAATAAACAAATTTTTCTTTGCTTCTGACAGAAATACAATTATTTCTACAGATGCTGTTTCTTATTTAAGAGGGATTTTATTACCCTGGATCTATTTACATCGTCTTACATGTCTTGGTCGAAATTTTATGATTCTACAAGAACTTTTTTCTTTAAAATACAGTTGCTGGTAGAATTCCTATATATTTTTGTGTAAGATATCCAGTTATCAAAGGAAGAATTTACACAAGAATAAAAATAAGCCTTCACCCTATCACACAGCCTTCATTTACTAGTTTCCTCACAGTCCTTGGCAGCACAGCTAGATTTAATGAATATCGCAAAAAATGACTATAAAGATGATAAACTCTGGTTTAGGGATATGTTAATAATTGTTTTCAGTTTTGAATGAGTAGTCTTTAATCATTGTCAAGCTTGTCCAACAAGACTACTGTGCTGAACAACGCAGATAAGGAGGAGACACAAGGGTACCACTGAACTAGCATTACACAGAACTGAAACACTGGTCCAACAAACACAAGATCTATATCCTTTGACAGCTCAGAATTCACGGACTACAAACACACTAACATCTACCTCGAACACTGAGATATTTTACAGCATTTCGTGCTTCACATAGTTCATACTTCTGTACACCGTACTTATAAATCTGCAGTGCAGGACACAATTTAAATATTTAAGCATTAATCTGCATTAAAAAAAGGTATGATCAGACATATCAATTAAATGCAACAGACATGGATCATAATAAACACACAGTGATTCCTCCCACCAAGTTATCAAGTGATGGGTACGTCACCGCTGTGCACTGCAAGCATAGTTTTTAACAGTAACCTCTTCTAAACACAATGGTGAAAACTTTACTGCTCAAGCAGGCAAGCAGTATATTTTCTTCACAAGGCAACTACTAAGTGGATTTTAGATCTGTAAATAAAACTCTATCATTCACCTATGTATTATATCTGTGACATATGGTTGCACAAACCCCTTTAAATTAGTTTTGTATTTCATATGCCTTTTAACAGCTTGAAAACATTTAAGTAGTAATCTAGCTGGCAGAGTATTTTTAAGCTACACTGATGTCTGTTGTATGAATCCAGCAATAAAATGCAAAATAATCTTTTGAGTATGCACTTCTTTTAAACTTTATCCCTAAGAATAAAAAGAGAACCTCTCCTTTCAAAATGGGAGCTAAAGCAAGATTTTGTAGGGAAATAATTCAGTCAGAGGAAAACAATGCTTAGAGCTCTGCCTTCATATAAAGGCAAGGAAATGAGAGTTAAGACATAGAACAAAATGCAATTTTTTCTGGAAAAGAAAAATAATTTTTAGAACTCAATTTCATCTAAACTGAGACCAAAACCTAAAATGTTTTAAATGACAATATAATTGCAAGGCAAAGAAGTTATATGGTTGCCATGGCTGCCTTCAAATGCCTTGATATGCTTTCCTTTCTTTATACTTAATCTTAACTCTGAATTTATCTCCGTTACTTCCATATCAGCTGTTTTTCTTCGGAAGTCTATTCCACTGCTTAGTTTCTGAAACTGGTGAGGCCAGAAAACCTTGGGATAATAAACCTCACTGTTCAACATTTCAATTCCACATTCTACATGTTAAAAACAAGACTGGAAAAGAGCACCTTAACATTTAGTTCCTTTGCTATGCAAAAATAACTGGTTAAACAGTTACAGCCTTATTGATTTTCTTAGCATGGTTTTTCTTCTCTCTGGGTAGTTACCCAGCCTAGAATAAGACTCTCTAGCTGTACAACATTATTTTCTCCACTAACATAAGAAAAAAAGCCCATGGTATTCTAAGTACAGTTAGGCAACCAACATACTAACCATAGCTATTTCGGTAGCAAAGCACCTTACAAAGATGTAGGCTCCACAAAGAGAATGTGGTTAAAACTGTATCACTCAAGGGGGTCAAACTGTCAAAAATAGCTTTCCCTCAAACACAGTAATCAGGCTTGTATTTGTATGTTCAAATTACAGGCAGTTTTGCATTGCAAACAACTTTGTGGCAAACCAAAAATATAGGGTTTTTTTTCATTCCCAGTACACACATGCTGATTTATGTTGTCCTTTTGGTAGAAGGATGTTTCCTCTGCCTTTAAAATAAAACAATCCCTGAGTAAAATGTGTTGGGACTCTGAAATGACAAAACAGTAGCTCGGATAATGTAATCTAAAGATAGAATCATAGAATGTGTTGGGTTGGAAGGGACTTTTAAAGGCCATCTAGTCCAACCCCCCTGCACTAAGCAGGGACATCTTCAACTAGATCAGGTTGCTCAGAGCCTCATCAAGCCTGGCCTTGAATGTCTCCAGGGATGGGGCCTCCACCCCCTCTCTGGGCAACCTGGGCCAGTGTCTCACCACCCTCAGTGGAAAGAACTTCTTCCTGATGTCTCATCTAACCCTGCCCTGCTCTAGTTTAAACCATTGCCCCTCGTCCTATGGCTACATGCCCTTGCAAACAGCCCCTCCCCAGCTTTCTTGCAGGCCCCCTTCAGGGACTGGAGGGCTGCTGTAAGGTCTCCCCGGGGCCTTCTCTTCTCCAGGCTGAACAACCCCAACTCCCTCAGCCTGTCCTCACAGCAGACGGGCTCCAGCCCTTTGATCACCTTCCTGGCCCTCCTCTGGACCTGCTCCAACAGGTCCACGTCCCTCTTGTGCTGAGGGTTCCAGAGCTGGACACAGTACTCCAGGTGGGGTCTCACCAGAGCAGAGCAGAGGGGGAGAATCACCTCCCTCGCCCTGCTGCCCACGCTTCTTTTGATGCAGCCCAGGATGCGACTGGCCTTCTGGGCTGCCAGCGCACATTGCCGGCTCATGTCCAGCTTTTCATCCACCAGTACCCCCAAGTCCTTTTCCGCAGGGCTGCTCCCTATCACCTCATCCCCCAGCCTGTACGGATAATGAGGATTGTCCGAACCCAAGAGCAGAACCTTGCACTTGGCCTTGTTGAACTTCATAAGGTTTGCTCGGGCCCACCTCTCCAGCTCGTCCAGGTCCCTCTGGATGACATCCCGTCCCTCTGCCCTGTCGACTGCACCACTCAGCTTGGTGTCATTGGCAAACTTGCTGAGGGTGCACTTGATCCCACTGTCTAAATCATTGATGAAGATATGGAACAGCACCGGTCCCATATGGATCCCTGAGGGACACCACTTGTCACCCCTCTCCAATTGGACATTGAGCCATTGACCACTACCCTCTGGATGCAACCATCCAGCCAGTTCCTTATCCACCGAACAGTCTACCCATCAAATCTATATCTCTCCAACTTAGAGAGAAGAAGACTCTCTCTGTTGTGGGGGACTGTGTCAAAGGCCTTGCAGAAGTCCAGATAGATGACATCCATTGCTCTTCCCTCGTCCACTGATGCAGTCAGTCCATTGTAGAAAGCCACCTCCCTCCTGTCATACTGCTGTGGCTACAACCAGCATAATCCCTTGAATCCCATCATTTTTAAAGAAAGATGCTGGCTTGTACTACCCACCAATGGGGTTCAGTTTCCAACAAAATTACACTCTTATTCAGACAGTTTAGCGTATGCCATTTTTCCCTGTAGCCTACGAGGCAAAAATGAAGTTGGAAGACTGGTCAGCTTCTTTATGAGCAACTGATGCTAACAGATTATTAATGAAAGAGCCATGTTCACTGTTGTGTTGTCACAGTGTTAGGGTGCTTTTAACCTATTTTATACAAAATTAATGTTTTAATTGCAGCATTATGTCCTCGAATTGATTTTAAGAAATCAAATACAAACAATAAGTATTAGGGAGATCCACCTCTAATCCCAGTCAGCATCCACATACATATGGCTATATAAACTGACAATTATCCATCAGTTCAGGAAAACTTCGTTTTACTTGTGTTATCCTAGTCAGTGATCATGTTAAATTTATAAGCAGAAAATCTAAGGATGCAAAAAGATTCAGAGATAATAACATAGCCCTGGACTAATGACATACTCTGTACTACAAGGACAGCAGTCTAGGCTTTGAGGATAACTACCGCTAACTATTCTAAGGCCACAGTAGCACAACCATATGTGCAAACTTTAAATAGCAAAGAACAAAGAACATGAAACCCAATGACCAGATGAAAAAAAACACTCTTTCAAAAATCACTGAAACTCTGTGCTTTGTACTTTACCATTTCAAGCCCAGATTTTCTGTCTTCAGTTAGCAATCAAAGTATACAATTATAGGGAGAGATTTTCAAAGAAGTCAGCAATTTCCACTTAGGATAGAAAAGGAAGTAGATAAGTTTCCTAAAATTCTGATCAACCAGAAAGTTCCAACCAGTTTATGTATTTTTTAAAATATCACTGTTTAATTTCAGGATCTAAATATGAATTAAGCACTTGTGAAATATGATCCTTGATGCAGTGTGGAGAATAGCTATTTGAAAAACATATTCCTTTAAAACATAGTTTTAAAAAACTAGAACCACTCCAAGCAAGTTGTTGTCTAGTCTCTTACTGCAACCACAGTATTGCAATGACTGTCCTGCAGCAATAACTACCTTATTTGCAGCAACAAAAGCCCTACAGATTTGCCAACACAAAACTAGAGATTTGTGGCATGCCAATTAGGTGCGCTCATTAGCTTTGCATCCTTAATAAACACTAGGTAGCTAAAGATCTGGTGGATTTATCCTGCCAATACTGATTTCTGTCTTTCATTGTAAAGGGTGTATTTCTTTTTAACATTCCAAGTGTATAAATCAGCAAAATGCAAAAGCTGGAATGTTGATCACAGCACAAAGCTGATTAATCAGGAAATAAAAGATGACAATGTACATGCTTGGATTAGGAATCTGTTCACAGTAACAGATAGAACGCTTTTCAATGAATAAACCCCAAGTACCAAAAACTGATGCTTATGCACCATCCATTCTTTGTAAAACAAACTCAAATAAATCTTCATTTTAAAGTGCTATGGAACCAAAAAGCAGATCTTAGGTGAATATATTTTCAGCAGGTGAACAATCAGTATTTGGATAAATTGTATAAATTCTTTACCTTTTAGAGGAAAACAATCTTTCCCCTACTCAGTTATAACGCACTAGGTGTACTGCAACACGATTTATCCAAAAATGATTGGACTTACCAGAGAATAAAAATGAGTCAGATATGGGCCTGTACCCCCAGCTTGAAGAACAATCTGAAGTTTCCCAAAATGAGTTCCTGAAAAACCTTTTGCTATATCACATTCTGGGGACGCTGAGGCCCCAAAGATTTTTCCTAGATCAAAACATCTCAAACTCGCAGTATTAGTTCAAGCTTCTTACTGATCCTATGCTGAACAATGCAGTTTGAATTTGAACAGATCTTCTCTATCCTACCTGAATTTATCTGACTCTTCTGAGGAAATAAAGCTAAGAGCAGCAGACTAATACTGCTCAAGAGCGTAGTTCATGCAGCTACAAAATTACTGAGTACTTTCTTTTAGTGTGTTTCAATTTAACTCTACAAACGGTGTTCTCCATTTTTTTTGCACTCATCGCAGACTACGTATTTAAAACACATTATACTCTCCCACTAAAGAATTACTTGTTCTCATTCCTTTTCCTAAAATAAATTCAAGTTAAAGTACATTGTTGTTATGGATGTCTAGGAAAGTAGAACACATAGATCTAGAACTTTTAAGTGCTCTTTCCCTAATTAAGTTATTCACATTAAGCCAAAAACCTTCACTTCGGAATTTGCAGAATGATATTGCTATGGCAACGTTAGAGAAGTGAGTCCAATTATTGGAAAGCTTCGTTATCCAGACTTCTTGCAGTATGACAAGCTAGCAGTTCAGTTCTGGGACCCAGTGTTGCTTATCATAATCAAGAACGAAGGATTAAAAGAACTAGGCAAAGCGTTCTGCTGGACACTGCAGATGTTCACACATTTAATACTGGCCTAGAAACAAACTAGAAATTTAAGACTACAATGAGTAGACTACCAATATCTTTTTCAAAAAAAGTGTCAGTGAATTGCCTCAGTATAGAACAGCATGCAATGACAGCAGAAGAGGGAGACATTGTAAAGTCTGACATTCTTTGAGATGTGTAAATTTATGGACCAGTCCCTACAAAACTAAAAGTCCAGTGAAAATCACCAGAGTAAGTCAGATTGGTCTCCACTTTATTGCAAATTGAATTTATTACGAGTAGTAGAGATTTGGGACTTTCATTCTGTATAGAAAAACTTTTCCAGTAACTCTCTTGAAGGGTTTAAATAAACAGGAACCATTTGTTCAAGAAAAATGATATCTCTATAAGTGCCATAAATGCCCAGTGTCATCTTATCCCCAGCAAAATGCAAATGAATAAATTTAAATATCTAATACCAGAAGGAGACTTTACTTCGACATATGTCAAGCATACCATATGCCATGAAGACACAACTTGCATTCATATGCATACGCAAGTAGTGTGACATTTTGGTTTTATGTCAAACTAATATTTTAAAGGATGTTGAAGAAATGGTGGAGCAGGGGTAAAGATCAGCTTATTAATTAGATTAGCCTTTGCATTCTCATTACTTAAATTTAAAATTATTTTCCTCTTTTATAGGTCTGTGTAATATAAGAATAATTCTTATAAAGAATAGAAGGCAAGGTTACAGGTAAACAAAGGTATCAGGAAGATTTAGAAATAGATTCCATTTAATAAAATCCTACCAGACCAAAGTGACCTTAGACTTCATCTGACATTCCTATGTTTAAAATCATAGAACGGAAACTTCCAGTGATATTGAAAGCCACGCTATCCCATGGCTACTGGGACTCAAAGGAGGCTGTACCTCTCAGCTCTTCCATGTACCTTTTAGAAGCTGGCGCAGCTTCTTGTATATAGCCTTTCCCTCCTATACTTTTGGAAACTGGAACCACAATCTTGCACTTTATTTACTGAACTTTCTCCATTAATTGCTCATCACTGAAGGCTGTCATTATAGACTCCCCCTCTGCATAATTCCATGCCAAAAGGCAGAACTATTTGCAAATCTTTGTAGCAGCAGAAGTTAAACAGGGATACTAATAGGAATTCAAGGCGTGTGTTAACATTCGGGATCTTGAGCAGAATTCTTTCGGCAAACAAGATGGCAAACAAGAATGAACTGCAAATATTATGTGTGCTAGTCCTAGATGATCATATCCAGAAGAATAAAATGAGCAGTGATTCATTCACTTTACTTCCATTGTTTTCATTTTAACTTCCAAATGGACACCTAGGTGGAAAAGATCCTGTTTCCCTGATCCTCTCTATGATTTTCCAAAACTAGAAGACTTCTTGAGTTGTTTTCATGAAGAAAAGTGTAGTTTAATTTTTTCACTGGTGTCTGTTTTTGAATGATCAGTGAGTAAACGATGACGCATATTTGCTTATCTGCCAATGTATGGGAAAAAAATGGAATATTTATTAATGATGGTTTTGTAGCTGTGATGATGTCGGGATTGAGAAAGAATGACTTTATAGTTTAAAAATCGAATGAACAAAAAGATGGTCAGCAAATAGAAAACTGTCACTAAAATATAAAGTCAAGCTGGTATGTGCTAATAAAGTGCTAAATAAAAACCAGCCATATTTAGCTATTAATTTTGCCTTGGTAAAACACAGTGACTACCTATCCTTACCGTCGCTCTTCTTCAGTTTACTGCTTATTACAACACACTGTTTGCTAATGTAAAGTAATTAATGTCTCTACAATAATATTTTGTTAATGCATGGCTGTATGTGGGAACAGAATCTACTGGTTAGCCATCATTATGATCCTTCAGATTTTTATAGTAGGAAAATATCTGGATTAAAAAGCAACGTGTAGTCACGAGTGTTCGCAGCTTAACCATTTAATCTTATATATTCTTCTAAGGATCTTATTAGCTGGACTTTGATTTGCTAAATTCTAAATTTAATTGGAATTTGGAAGATTTATACAGTACTTGCATGCCAATTGTAACCTTAACTCTTCATTCACAAAATTCTCCTTTTGGGCCCACATGCCGTTTCTCAGCAAGTCAACACAAGAATTCAAACACCAAAGTACTTGGGAAATATTACACAGTTTGAGTAGGACATACCAGCTTTTGTAATTACAAAAAAACAGGGAAGTACAAATGAACATTTCTACACATCTTCTACAAACAAGCAAGCGAAAATAACTGAAGTAACTATGAAGACATAATCCTATAATTGGAATTCCAAGAACAGCATAAGCAACCTACATTGCCTTTTTTCTCCATTCCACACAAATTCTCTTGCTGATCTTCCATAGCATTTCCATCCAGAGAGGAACTGTCACAGGAGTACAGAACATACATACATAAGAATCATCAAAACCAGAATGAAGAATGTACAGTTAGAGTAACCAGACTTCTCCGTTTTTCAGACCACGCTTGATCTTGATCCCACCAAGTTAAAAACTGAAGTGCCATTATGTGCCTTATACAAAGCTCTTTATTCCACTTGTGCTTCAGAAGTGGAACTGTGTTAGGCAGATTTAAAGTATTGCTCTTTTTTATACGAACAAAAGCAGTCTTTTTCATTCTTCAAGTTCTATTTAAGTAGTTTCCTTTCTTGCTCTGGTGACAGTCACATAATCTCCTAATCAAATGTGATGTATGATCTGGCTCAAACTACAACATTTGTTTTTATATAAATGACTATATATTTAACATGTAAATCTAGATGCTAAAAATATTCAGCACTTTTACTTAACTTTTCTGGTAAGTTCAGTTGAATCCTTTTAGAAATTGAGATAATATTACTTGAATGTTTCAGACTTTGAACAAAATGCTTGCTTATCATCTAAAATTAAATTATTTGCAGTTTTTAAAGAAGAATGTCTATGTTTATTGCTGTAACTGCAGGTACAGAAAAGACCTAGTTCTAAGTTTGGGATGCATAATATAAAAACATTCTGAACCTCCGTACACTTAAAAAAATGCAGTTAAATCAGCAATCTAAACCTGGGCTTAGAAAGGGATGTTAAGACACAGTTTGATGTCATACTTTATGCTTTACTGCAGTGAAACGAATTTTTAAAATGAGCTGGAGGTTAAAAACTTCCCTAAAACACATGTTTATAGACAACCTTGGAATTACAATCAATGACAATCTTTAACATTAATTTTAAAAAAAATCCTATAAATTCAAGATAATAATTAATTACTGCATCTGAAGAAAGAATACCAAGTGACTGAACAGGATATTTTAGCACAGAGTTAGAATTAAGTTCTTCTTTCTTCATCGGATCATCTCTGTTACATGCCAGGAGAGACCAACAGGCATGGATTACTGTCATGCTGCTGAAGCTTTAGGTAACTAGAAGAGATATTCCATAATTCTTTACTCATAGCAGAGATGATCCTAGCTCCAGAATCGCTCACAGATGCACTCATATATTTAGCACATAATGAGGAAAGAGGTTTCGGGCGAGACAAGTATGCAGGGAGAGGGAAGGTTGTAAATTATTAAGTGCTTCAAGAATTATGCCTGTTACTAAACGACTGCACAGTTAAACATGCTATATCTTTTATAAAGGGAGGTGATTTTGAACCAAAGCAACATTCAAACAGAATGCCGAAATCATTCTAAAGAACTCAGGAATTCTACTCTCTTGATAGGTCTATACTACAATATTCTACTTCATAAGTATTCATGAAGATAGATCCTCCAAATCCTAGCTAGGATTGTTCAAGATTTTGTCACAGCTTTCATGCTACTAATAAACAAACTAACTAGATTAATGCTAGCTTGGGTAGTCTCAAAAATGCTACAATACAATAAACATATCCACGAAGTAATCTCTTACAGAGTTTTCATACCTCAACGTGCTTCTGAAGACAAAAGCTCAGAATGTAAAACTGTTTTTTCATACAATACTTTAAGTCAGACCAGATGGCAAAACAATTTAAAATTTTTTACTTGCTAAAGCCTTCACTTTATTATGTCTCTTACTCTTGTTTTTTGGTAAAGCTTCCACTTAAAGATTATTTGTAATAAAGAGAAAAAGAAGAATGCTTCAAACAGCAATGTCTCTACATAACAGGACACTTAAAAGTCAAAATCAACATCCCAACTTGAATGTAAGTTGTGCATCTTTTTGGTACTGGTAAAGCATATCTTACCTTTATTTTTGTCAATTATGTGCATCATCTTAAATGTTATTTTCTCTGTGAATTGCTGCTCCTTGTAAAACTGCAAAAAAAAAAAATGGTCACATTCTATTTTCTTAAGGTCATAATATAAATTGTCACTCCTGTTACTATAGAAACAGAGTGGATTTCATCATTCTAATGCATGCAGCGATAATTGTTTTTATTTCAGTCTACGGATAGGTAGTTAATGGTGCCAGCTGCAGTTAGCACAGACACAGACTATTGTCATCTAAGCACAAAGCTGCTGTCTCCTGTTCTGTCACTGTGAGCTTTCCTAACCATCAGCAATTCATAGGGGAACATTCAGGCAGAAAAAAGAGCTGTTCACAGGCCTTCGTTCTGTGTCTGAAATAGAATTCCCTGCAGGAATTATGTTTTCATATGAAAAACAAATAAATAAGGCATAGCACAGAGTGCTTCTTCAGATTGTCCAGACAGGTCATTGCAGAAAAACTGGTTTCTACGTGGCAGCTTATAAAATTCGGATTGTATTGAGAAAAGGTTCAGTTGACATCCTACCCATAACGCAAACTTTCTCCAGAAAGTACAGTTTACAATCTGTAAGCTTATCATAAGCTTACAATTAACACAGGTCTCTATGCAACTGCATATTTTAACCTTGATACTATAAACAGATCAATGGGTATTAAGTAAATGTAAATACTGCAGTTCTGTGAGATCACAGCTATTTACATGTATGCTCAAATTTATGCTCATTTAGAATATCCAAGTGGATAGCAACATAAAACAAAATCATAACTGAAAGCAATATAGAATCATAGAATGTGTTGGGTTGGAAGGGACCTTTATAGGCCATCTAGTCCAACCCCCCTGCACTAAGCAGGGACATCTTCAACTAGATCAGGTTGCTCAGAGCCTCATCAAGCCTGGCCTTGAATGTCTCCAGGGATGGGGCCTCCACCACCTCTCTGGGCAACTTGGGCCAGTGTCTCACCACCCTCAGTGGAAAGAACTTCTTCCTGATGTCTCATCTAACCCTGCCCTGCTCTAGTTTAAACCATTGCCCCTCGTCCTATGGCTACATGCCCTTGCAAACAGCCCCTCCCCAGCTTTCTTGCAGGCCCCCTTCAGGGACTGGAGGGCTGCTGTAAGGTCTCCCCGGAGCCTTCTCTTCTCCAGGCTGAACAATCCCAACTCCCTCAGCCTGTCTTCACAGGAGACGGGCTCCAGCCCTTTGATCACCTCCGTGGCCCTCCTCTGGACCTGCTCCAACAGGTCCACGTCCCTCTTGTGCTGAGGGTTCCAGAGCTGGACACAGTACTCCAGGTGGGGTCTCACCAGAGCAGAGCAGAGGGGGAGAATCACCTCCCTCGCCCTGCTGCCCACGCTTCTTTTGATGCAGCCCAGGATGCGACTGGCCTTCTGGGCTGCCAGCGCACATTGCCGGCTCATGTCCAGCTTTTCATCCACCAGTACCCCCAAGTCCTTTTCCGCAGGGCTGCTCCCTATCACCTCATCCCCCAGCCTGTACGGATAATGAGGATTGTCCGAACCCAAGAGCAGAACCTTGCACTTGGCCTTGTTGAACTTCATAAGGTTTGCTCGGGCCCACCTCTCCAGCTCGTCCAGGTCCCTCTGGATGACATCCCGTCCCTCTGCCCTGTCGACTGCACCACTCAGCTTGGTGTCATTGGCAAACTTGCTGAGGGTGCACTTGATCCCACTGTCTAAATCATTGATGAAGATATGGAACAGCACCGGTCCCATATGGATCCCTGAGGGACACCACTTGTCACCCCTCTCCAATTGGACATTGAGCCATTGACCACTACCCTCTGGATGCAACCATCCAGCCAGTTCCTTATCCACCGAACAGTCCATACGGGCTAAGACTACTATCCAACTTCCAAGGTCATCCAATCGCTACGCAAAATTAAGTTGCATCAGTTTTAAAATTGATGTACTCTAAAATAAGCAGTTAATGGCCCCACAGAACATTAGGACAGGTAGGAATCATTCGTGGTTTTGGTGGTTTTTGGATGCCATCTTTCCTAAACCACAAACACACATACTGGCTAGCACTGACAGTTTTCTTTCATGCACTATATCAAATTTGAGCTTCACCTCAATTTAGGAAGTGTACCACACTTCTAGATCCTCTGGATATTTATTTCACAGAATCACAAAGTGGTTGAGGTAGGAAGGGACCTCTGGAGACCGTCTTGTTCAACCCCTCTGCTCAATCAGGGTCACCTAGAGCAGAGCACATCCAGACATCTTTAGTTATCTGTCCAATCTGTTCTGGTACTTAGTCACTCACACAGTAAAAAAAGGGTTTCCTTGTGTTCAGACAGAACCTCCTGTGTTTCAGTTTGCACTCATTGCCTCTTGCTGTGTCACTGGGCACCACTGAAAAAAAAAGCTTAGTTCCATCTTCTTTACACCCCCCTTCTGAGATTTATGCCCATTGATGAGGTCCCCCCCGGAGCCTGCTCTCTTCTAGGCTAAACAGTCCCAGCTCTCTCTGCCTTTCCTCACAGGAAAGATGCTCCAGTCCCTTACACTGGACTCTCTCCAGTGGCTCCATCTCCCTCTTGCAGTGGGCAGCCCAGAACTGGACGTGGCCTCACCAGTGCTGAACAGAGGGGAAGAATCACTTCCCTCGGTCTGTTGGCAACACTTCTAATGTAGCCCACGATACCATTAGCCCTCTTTGCTGGCACTCACTGTCAACTTGCCATCCATCGGTACTCCCAGACTCTTTTTCGTAAAGCTGCTTTCCAACCAGTCAGCCCTCAGCATGGACTGGTGCCTGGGATTGTTCCTCCCCAGGTGCAGGGCTATACATTGGCCTTTGCTGAACTATGTTTAATTTTTCTAACAGAGGACTCTTGAACACTAAGTCTCACCTAAGGCACTGTCATTTCGCCCATACAAGGTCTAAGCATCAGGTGAAACAATGTCAAAACAAGATCTACTGTAATCTGTGCTCTCTGACAGTATGAGAGAACGTTGTTTTTCATAATAACTTTCCATTAATTCCCTAAACTGGCTCTTTTCAGGATTATTTGAAGAACAGGAAGTCACATGTGAATGGATATTACAGAGGTGTTGGCATTGTACTATTTTACTTTTACTTCAGATGTGTTCCACAATTTGCTGAGCTGAGCAACATGAGAGGAGTACTCTTTCTCACTGTACAGTTAATAAGGAATAACTATCATAACTCTACTCACATGAAAAGTATTATTATTGCTTTTACTAAGATTTGGCTTGAGTGATGAAAGATTTATTCACAATCAGTTATTCTCAGTTCATGTTAATTTGGTTATAATTAATGGAAGTTATGGGAAATATTGTCTCCTTGTAAGAGGTGCAGCTAATGCGTAGTTTAAATATTAATGAGCTTATTCTTTAGAATGACAACTGCAATGCTTAAGAGATTACCCAAGCAGACAGTTGTTTTTCTTAAAATTAAGGTGCTTCAAATCAATAGGTTTTTAGGTTAACTATAAAGCACAATTTTCTGTACTTGGTCTTCCTTGCTCGTGCTTATGTACCATGAAGTACATAAATTGTACACAGGATTGTATTTCCCTCTGACACACGTCTATGCAATTTGGTTCTGAAAATCTCTCAGAAACCAATAATACTATAGGAAAAGCAACTGGCTTTTCTTGTCAGTTTGCCCAATTTAGAACTGAAAAAAATGCTGTAATGAATTACAGCACTGTATCATCAAAAATAGACATTTATGCAAAGTACTATGAACACTGAATTATGACTAGAATTATACTTGGAAACGGCTGTTTAGAGGTCCCATCTGTGAACATAGCAAATTATAACAGACAAAATGTTGATGGTGGTATAATTTGTGAATACCAATAATGACATTAGCCGTTGCTGGACAGATAATACATAGTCACCGAGCCACATAACTCCTGTACAGTTCTTTCATGAATCTTTTCTCCTCACATCCTAAGAATTGTAACGTAGAGATGCTTAGTTACGGTGTTTTATGAAGCATATCCCTGCATGTCTCTGACTACTGAGGTTTTCCCACTTCCTCTGAGATTCCTCTCTGTTATTCATACATATGTACGTACGTACCCTACTTATTTTGTATTTAGGTCACATCAGCTATGCACACACAGCAGCACCAAACAGGTCACCATATGTCCAAAAATTCCATATATGTTTGTTATGCATGTACATTCTGAAATGTATTTGATTTACTACAATAAGCATATACATTTTTCAGAAATACAGTAATTACAACTATAATTTTAACAATATATCAGCAACACAGTAAGCATAGTCTTTCAGGGAAACATTAGGCTTACTGCACGTGTACTCCATAATGCATACACACATACAACTTCCTAGTAAATCTCAGGCAAATATGATAGCCCTATATTTTCTGAACCTTTTTTTGGCAGCCAGCCAGACTGGAAAGATTCTGCTGCAGCCCTATAAGCTATATTTGGTAATAACTCGCTTCTCCACAAGTATATATAAAACTATGTGAGAGGAAAAACAAGGTTCTAATTCTCACACATTTGAAAAGAACCCAGTGGAAAGAAAACCAACAGTGTGCTCTGCAAATGCGGCTCGCTTGCTGCATAAAGTTGGAAATGACTGTGACTGTGATTCCTGTTCTTCGGGCCCTGGCACATTCACCCACTACCTGGCTCATTTGCTCAGGACAGGCATTGAGCTGTGACCTGGAACAGAAACAAAGTATGATCAGTGAAGTTGTGGTTTGGGCTTTTTTTTTTTTTTTGAAACAAGTGTCTGCTTTGAGCAAGTATGGCTAAAATAAATAGACCATAATAGGAAGAGAGTAATTTAGGCATATTTCAGCAGTCAACTGGACTCCCATAATACTTTGTTTTGGATAGATGTTAAATACTTCACCTTCTTTAATAATTCTAAAGCATATCACAGCATACTGTTTTCTAAGCTGAATTTAATCAGAATGCACTGTGTGGCAGAGACACATGAAAACTAGGTAAGAACAGATAACCTGCAATGATATAAAGCACAGCAGTACAATTAGAATTTGGACAGTAACAGGCCATCAAAAGTGGCACTCTTTCCACGTTCCAAATATCAAGTAGTGAGATCAGTACCTTGTGTTTCCCTAGGACTCTAGCTACACAGGTAACCAGGCATGCACATATAATTTACAGCTATCAATGTAAGAACAGCAGGAAAAGTGCCCTTCCTCCAAAAAGGAGCAAAACTGAAGCATGTAAAAAGCACCTGTAACATTTCAAGACAAGTCACCTTTGCAATTACAGGGATTTTTTTTATGAACTATAAAATCGTACAAGGCTGAATGAACTCAAAGACAAGCCACCTGGAAAAACTTCACTGTGAAATTCTTCTATAGCTCACTTTTGAACTACTTACACAGAGCTGCATCTCTTATTAATATCAGGGAAAGTATGGGAGAGAATCTTTGTCTTTGATAGGGTTAATTAAATACGCTGCTTCAGAGAGATTATCCTGACATATGTTGTTGGTTCCCTCCTGCTACATGGAACATGCCTGAAAGGCGGGGAGAACTCTGTTACGCTCTATTATCTTTTATGCTTATACCAGCACAGAGTAGTGATTTAATGTCCTGACTGGGAAAGAAAAAAACAATTTAAAAATCATTATTATTCAGTCAAACAACTACTCACCAAGTTTATAGTATTTACATATAGGTTACTTAATGAGCAGTGACTACTTGAAATCTTTCTTGAACCTTCTTCAGACTCCAGAGTAAGCCTTCACAGAACAATGCAGACAGTAATAGAAAAGACACGAGTCTTTGTGAGATCCAGACAGATTTTGCACACATAGGAAAATCACTTGCTTGCTTACAGGTGTCTTTTGTAGGCAGCTGTTAATTTTCCTGATAGCTTTTGTGCTTTCAGTGTATTTCACTATACTTGGCATGGTGAGGAACACAACAAACAGAAACAGGCTTACATGTATCAAATTCATCTGGCCATCCAGAAAAAATTGCTAGCCTTTTATTTAGGATCTGCTACAACAGTACTGCTCCTGCCCTTATATGTCTGACACCTCCTTTCAAGCTGTTACCTTTCTTCACTCATCCTCCTATCACTGTGAGCAATAGATGAGCTTTCGTTACCACAATATTTATGCTTTATCACTAAGCATGCAAGAGCAACCAGGAGCAATTGCTTGTGACTTAAGTAGAGTTACCACGTTAATCTGCCAATAACTGGAAACCCACCCAGAAAATTGCACTTACATGAATAACGTGATTGATTTTCATCAGCCCATGGCATAACTAAAAATGTAACATTTTGCAAATATTTCTAAGGATTTCTGGGGGTGGGGTGGGTATGAAGAACAAGGAGTTAACCATTTACTTCACTAACCACAATAATGCACAGAATTATGAGGTTGTTTATATTGTTCAAATCAATCCATTTTTCAAAGCAGTACCCTTTGTATTTTATCTACAATGACTTCTGAAAAAACAGCAGTCTATACAGACATATATTTTCAGCAAGATCCATCAAAAATACTTATTCCTAATTTCAAGTCTTTCTTCTACAACATTAGTCATTAATACATTTAGTGAATAAACATTAAAAACTATTATACACAGTAAAATATAACAAGGAATCTTACAGGCATTCAAGTAGAAAGATAAAAGCCGAGCATCTGGATCTTTTTCCACTAAGATGGCAAAAACCGATTAAGACAGCAAGTATACTATACCTCTTTATACAATCAGCCTACACTTCAAAATGGAAATGGACATTTTTCCACACCATAAATGTAACTGCACCAAAATGGTATTTTACATCTCCAAACTCATGTTCACAAGGTCAAACGTGATTTTCTATTTGTTCACAGCAGTCTCAGTTATAGTCAATATTTTCAGAATTCGACTGACAAATCTTCTACATGGTATGAAAAGTAAAACTTGGGAATCACTAGAGGCAGAAAAGGCAGAATCTGTTAAGCACTGAGTACACATTTGTTGCAGGAGATGTAGAATTTCAGCCTCAAGTAATTTCCCCCCCGCCCCCAATAAAACCTTTACTGTAAGTAGTCCCAAAGAACTCAATCAGGATTACAGCGTTGCTGCATCAGTCACTTTTGTACAGTTCCTATCCCAAATTTCTGTCCCTTGTGCATCATAAAGCTGAGTGAGACATGTGGCCACGAGTACAGACAACATGCAGAAGTCTTACCAGATAATGAAATGAGGATGCCTGATGTACTGAAGCTGACAGTCTACCAGCTTAACTGAGCATGCAACATTACCTGCAAAAATCCTAACGGAGAGTGCAGAGAGAAAAGTTTTGCTCACAGAATTAGTGAATGGTTGAGGTTGGAAGGGGCGTCCAGAGGTCATCTTGTCCAACCCTCCTGCTCAAGCAGGGTCACCTATAGCTGGTTGCCCAGGAGCGTGTCCAGACAGCTTCTGAACATCTCTATGGATGGAGACTCCACCGCCGGCCAACTTGTTCCAGTTCTCAGTCATTCGCACAGTAAGAAGAAGAAGAAGAAGAAAAAAAAAGAGTGTTTCCTAGATAGAACCTCCTGTGTTTCAGTGTGCACCCTCTGCCCCCTGTCCTGTCAAGGGCACCATGGAAAAGAGCCTGGTTCCATCTTCTTTACATCCCCCTTCAGAGATTTGTGCACATTGATGAAGTCCCCCCACAGCCTGCTCTCTTCTAGGCTAAACGGTCCCAGCTCTTTCTGCCTTTCCTCACGGGAGAGATGCTCCAGTCCCTTTACCATCTTTGTGGCTGTTTGTTGGACTCTCCAGTAGCTTAATCTCTCCCTTGTAGCGGGCAGCCCAGAATTGGACACAGTACGCCAGGCGCAGCCTCACCAGTTCTGAGTATAGGCACTTAGTAATCACTAATTTCTCAACACACAGTTCAATGGAAGATAAATAGTCTATACATCGTCCACTCATTTCTATTCAATAAGTAAATTTCTAGAGCTCACAGTACACTTAATAGAACTTTTTAGACACTAATACGGAATACTTCCAAGCCACTCTCCCTTTAGATATACATACAGCTATTAGAGAAGGGTTTGAGAGACAGGATATTATTTATTAACAATATCTTAATGCAGGCTGCCTTGTTCAGCAAAGCAAATTTGGTCTGTGAAGAAACCTTTCCCCATCAGGTCTTAAAATAATTCAGGTAATATTCTGTCTGATCAAAAGACTAGCCAATTTCCTCCTGACCACATCCTTCTCTGCTCTGACAGTGAATGCAACGAAATACAAGCCTGCAGGCACATGCTGGAGTAAAAATATTTTTAGATTTTTAATCCCCTGGCTGGATACAGCCATATTAAATATAGATTACCTTTTATGACTAGAGATAAAACTGAATGAAAGAAGGAAAAATGTCACTGAATAAGAAAGAAGTGTGGCAACGAAGGTATACCATGTACTGTAGATAATACAGTATAGAGAAAACTAATGTGTATGTTCATCATATGAAGCAAAACAATGAAGACAGTATTGCTGGTGTACATAATTTAATATTAATCATTTATAAATATATTCTTACTCTAATTCCATGACTGAAGCATCCTTGAATTTACAGGGCCTTGTTTGTAAAAGTCCTCTATGCAAAATGAGATTCAAGCCCTGCAACCTCCATTTATATAGCCATGTCTTGGGGATATAGAGAACATGTAACTATTTTCCTTTTAAAAAAAATTTTAAAAATCAGTGATATTTGTACTAAAATATGCAAAACTTCGGTTCCCTTGGCTAGCCTTGCAAAATGAGAGAGTACTATTTTGATGAAGGATACAGCTTATTCTTATACAGCTTATTATTATAAATAGTAAGACAAGCTGATCTTTCAATTAGGTTTTCACTGTACCGGTACGGTCAACAAGTTAGAGTCTTTCTGTTATAATTTTAAATAGGTTTATTAGGCTTTGCATTGAGACATCAGGATACCTCCCTTTATTATGGATAAAATTTATATTTTCTAGAAGTGCACTTGCCTTTCATATGGAACTACAGATCAAGCAAACAATTCAGTCTTCACTGTGAAGTAGTTGGTTAGTCACGGAATCATGGAATTTCAGAGTTAGAAGGGACCTCTAGAGATCATCTAGTCCAGCTCCCCTGCTAAAGCAGGATTGCCTAGAGCACATCACTCAGGACTGCATCCAGACGGGGCGTGAAAGCCTCCAGAGAAGGGGACTCCACGCTCTCCCTGGGCAGCCTGTCCCAGTGCTCTGGCACCCTCACCGTAAAGAAGTTTTTCCTCATATTTGATCGGTACTTCCTATGTTCCAGCTTGTGCCCGTTACCCCTCGCCCTGTTACTGGGAACCACTGAAAAGAGCCTGGCTCCATTCTCCTTAAACCCACCCTTTAGATACTTGTAAACATTAATAAGGTCTCCCCTCAGCCTTCTCTTCTCCAGGCTAAAGAGTCCCAGCTCTCTCAGCCTTCCCTCATAAGGGAGATGCTCCA
>VYZM01000025.1:58995-85261 GCA_013398915.1 Dromas ardeola | reverse complement strand
TCTCTATGCTTTTCATATCTCCATTTAGCATAAGAATAACTGATGTGGAGGAAAAAGAAAACATGTGGTATATTGGATGCTTTCCAGACAAATGAAGAAAAAGTCTAAAACAGATTGACTGGAATTAGTGGAAACACGTTGAGTTTAAAGTTCTAAAAGAATACGATCCTGATTGGGAAACATATGTTTGAGGATTTCATCTTGAGGAGAGGAAGAGAAATACAGCTTGAAACTCACTGCCTGGATTCCTCTTGGATACTTATTTATACCTGTGTGTAATTGAAATAAAATACTGCTATCACCTCCAATGAGCCACGTTCATACGTACAGCCTGCTGACCAGGCTCTCTGTTGGTCTGCTAAAAGCATTCATGAACCCTAAATTCTGAGCCTCACAGTGTTTAAAGCCTCATCCAGATAGGTCAATAAAGACAGTAATTACTGAGCTTTGTCTTCCTAGCTCACAAACCTTAACGCCCTTACTTGGGAAAATGGTATGGATCTTAATTGTATAAAATCAAGCTAATAAATCTTTAAATGAAGTTGACCTATGCCCGGGTCACTGGCAATATGGCTCTGTGAGTAACTGATTCTTCACTCAGCTTGGAATCAACTCAAAAACTCTCAGTCAAATGGAAAACATTCACCAATTTCAACTCAGTTTTGCATCTAGGCTTACATCAGGGAAACCTACATGGCTTTGGTAAATACTGTTATTTGTCATAGATGACAACACTTGAAATCCTTAGCATATGGTCTGTAGAAGAAAGAACACAATTTTAAAGGCATCAAAAGCTGAATAAGATACAGTCTTGCAATAAAATATTATATCTAACAAAATAAAAGAGAATCTGTCTCAGCCTCAAAAATAAATATATTTGAGAATGAAAGGAAGGCAAAGGTGGTTTATTGGGTTGTTGGGGTTTTTTTTTGTGATGTTTTTAACCTTTTTTTTTTCCCCAAAATATATTTAGATGTTAAATTATATTCTGAAGTCTAAATACAAAACCAATGTATATTTCAAGTCAGATATCTTTTTTCCTTCAACACATAGTTTTTTTTATATTTTGAAAGGAGTTTTTTTTTCTCTTGCAGAGCATTACACCAACTTCCTCAACAGTTTAGCAAATATGCTTAAAACTCCAGCTGTTCCTACACTGATTATTGTATTGATACTGTTCACTTCCATCACTTGTACATTGATTCAATCCATCCTACTCCATTACTAAGAATGTTCATTTGAGGGGAAACTTGAGTAGATATTGCTCTTTGTCACCTCAGGTTTACAAGAATTAAACAGCATTCAACCACAAAGATTTTCATCACGGTATTAGTAGAATTTGTAATCATTTACATGAGTTGAAACCTAGCAGCTGACATGACAAGAGAGACAGACTACTACAGTGTGTAAGTCAAACTCAGAAGATTTGGACCAAATTTTTATTTAATGTTATGTGATATAGATCTGTTGGATTCAGCACAGCTACAGATAGTTATACCAGATGAAGGTTTTATTTATAGGATGATTTCATTCAGTGTGGATCTGGTTAACAGATTCAAAGGTAGACATATATGTATATGTTTATATTTCTGTATACAAGTATGAAGGTGTGTATCTTGGAGTATCATATTATGTAGCCCAAGTGTACTATGTCAATGAGAAGACATTGCTGGCAATTGCTTCATTCGATGGTAGGAAACATCCTTGTTATTTTTATCCACCACTGAGAAAAGTTTGAAACTGTGAGTTCAGAAACAGAAGTCAAAGAAACAATACTCTATATGTGTTACTGGAATTCCTGTAAGCCATTACTTTGAACTCTTAGGGTTTGACAATATTGATTTAAAGCAACAGGCTGTGCAATGTCATGTCACATATCATTTGCACTTTGTGTAAGATGATAGAAAGCGTGGACATGTGTGTGTGTGTATCCTCTGTAGTTTATAAATCAGATTAAGTTCGGAAAAGTAAGCAGTAATTTCTGATGCCTGGGTTAAATTTAAAAAGCTAACTGGATATCCAACAGTGAACACATTCCTAGTGAAAATATCAGTGAGTTATTAAACTATAAATTTAATCTTAAAATTCTATACTTCTAGTAATGAATACCAGCTTGTTGTGAGCTTTTTGTACTGTTCATAGAATTCTGATCGGTAAAATGAACATTTGGAAGTACTGAGTTTGCTGACAATGGAAAACAGAGGTGTTAAATATAAATCATGGTACAATGAAATCAAGAAAAGTAAACTAAGATTTTTTTCTATAAAAACATTAGACAGCTATTTTATAACAGAACCAGCTCACAGCATATAATCACATTTTAACAGCTGTTTCCAAATTAGGTAAAGGCTCTGATAGAAAATCTGTTAATTATATGATTTAGGCCTCACAGGCTGCCTAAAGCAGTCAGGAATGGAGAGAATCACTGATTCGAGGAGATGATCCCATTGTTAGTATTTTTGTTACAATGGTTGTCACAAGCCTCAAGCTTAGGAAATGCCACAAGACTACTGCTGGGTACAGGGTAAAAAGAACTTAAACTGGAAGAGACAAAGGACCATTCTTATTTTATAGGATGCAGAGAGCTTAAGGAAGAACTTGTCTAAGATCCTCAACTGCATATCCCTGGTTTCTTCGTACTGAAATGGAAGGCAATTCCATTGCCTGTAAGCAATTCATTCTTTTCTACAATAGGTGTTCAAGGTAAACTCCTAAGGATTCATGCCTTGAAGGTGTGGAGATGCTGAGCCATGGTCCAGGACACATCCTGCGTTAGGCTGCTAAGTGACTAAGTGGCTCAGGCAGGGTGTGGAGTTGTGCATCCACATCACATACTGCTACAAGGACTTCTAGTCCGCTTCCTGCTCTCCAAGATGCCCTGTCCCTTAGTCTAGGCCACCATCTGAGGCCTGTTTTTGCTAAAATTTTTTCCCCTTTTGTGAAATATTAAAGTATGTACTAAAGTAGAGATTTAAATCTGTCTCTCAAGAAAGTATCCCAGTCACCTGCAGTAGATTTATTTTCTCCTTCTCTCTGTTAGATCTTATTTTCGGCAAGTTTCAACATGAGATACACCTCAGTTTGTTTTATTATTTGAAGATTTAGACAGTGGAGGTATGTTTTGTAGGTTCAAATCCTCCAAGTCAGATTTGAATCTGAGCTATTTAATTTAATCTAATGTCAGAGAGCTTTGTTTGCTGAATTATTTACTACGAAGGGAAAGTGGTTTATTTTCTTTTTGCAAGGAAGGATTTACTGTTTAAGTAATCCTCATCTTCTCCTAAGAGTTTTCTTTTTGGCTATAGGCACTTCTTCACTCAAAGTTCTGGCTTTTCTGAATTCCATTTTCAAGTGCTGATTTTCTTCTCTTCATTGTGTGGGAAGCTGATGTGACTGTTGCAGAGGCTGTGAATTCCATTGGGAGGTTATACATGTGAAAAAAATCACCTCTAGCATCCAAGCACCCTTAATACGCTCTAGTATCTGAGATGCCCTAGTTTGTGACTACCTAATATGTCCTCTAGGAAATACAAAAACCAAGTTATGTTTTATACTTCCCCCCTCCAACGACATTACAACCTTACCCTGGTCTCTAAGGTCTCCTTCTGCTTGGGGTTGACAAGCATGATCTCCTCATTTGAGGATCTGGGTCTTATTCAGATTTTACTTTCAAAGTACAGCCACAGAAAAGTGAGTTTGTAGGATTGTAGGACACACACCCATTTTATATGTGACTGTCGGAGAGGTTTTTTTGCCTGAAATTAATGTCTTCTGTCACATTGCCTACAGGAATCTGAATCCATTGTGCCTACACTGTAGGGGAATACTTGATGTGACCCAGATAATGCAAGACTGACATATATCTTTCCTGTGGAAACAGCTGTATTTTGCATTGAATACTTAAATATTAATTAGGTCAGAAAAAGAGAAAAAAATATTTTTTTTTCTTTTTTTTTTTAACAGTTAGAGAACTCACCTGAACAAAAATACTTCTGGGTTCTATTTCTTTTTCTAATTAATAATTCCCTGTTTCGTATTAACTAGTTTGTAGAGCAAGGGCTAGAAGCAAACCACGTTGCTGTCTTGGGCCCAGTTAATATTTAATTATTCTATGTAAAGTGGAGAAGTCTGAACTGAAAAAAAAAAGAAAAGGAAAAAAAAGAAAAAAAGAAGAAAAGGAAAAAAAACCCAAAAAAAGGCATGGGGCAAGTCAAGTTCAAATTCCTTATAACTAAAAAGAAAGTCAGATTCAGAATTTCTGCTTCCCACACAACCCTAACCCCTCATCTATGCATTAATAGCAGACCCTGGGAATGCAATACCCTCATTGATATTTTGTGCAGAATCTCATATTCCAAGCATGTTGAAGAACACTAAGTGGATTCAACCCTACTGGGCAGGAAGTCTTTATCTGTGAACTTGAACACAGAAGAGATGAGAGGACAGATGAAGTTGAGGCAAATTCTTATGGACAACTGTAGGTGGTTGTAAAATATCATGCTAAAAAGAAGGAAATGGGCCTACAGTTCTTACAAATTTAGGAGCAGTCGAAAAGGTGGTCCGTGAAAACTTCAATTTTGATTTTTTCATCCAAAAATGCAAACCTATAAATCCCTTTGTGAATACAGCCAAGAAATCTGTTTCAAGGAAAACTGATCAGAGAAAGTATCTAAGCCACTTAGCAAAATAGTCGGGGAGCTTCCAAATCACATATCTGCTTTCGGAAACATCATTTTTAATCAGCTGTTCTTTCTTAGGACATTTTTGGCAACACCAGGAATTAAAGTCAGATTTTCTGAATTTGAGTCTAGTGTATTAACCATAACAGCAGCCTGTTCTCAGAGCTTGAGGTTCACAAATGCAGGTATAAATCATCAGTAACCCACTGGAGAGATGCCATTGTAAACCAAAGCTCAATGTAAGACGGAAGAGATTCAGGCAGTAAAAAGTTTCTTATTCCTCTCCCCTTTTCCACTTCTTAACTCTTCAATTTTAACCATCTTGGAAGGTATATGAAAATAATTATTTTAAATATAAATTTTGTAAAAGGAAAAAAAAAAAGAGAGACATTCTGGTACTCAGTGCTTTATTATGTCACTATAATTCTCTAGATAAGAAAATCTGATTTTTTACCATTAACACCAGAGCTAATGGCAAAAATGTTTAAAACACATTTTCCTTCCAAGAAGAAATGTCAAAGCTTTTCAGATCTTCCTTTTCTCCTTCCCTGATGGTCCTGCCCATGTTATACTACTCCATCTATTCCTGGTGACATGACTTGGAGAAGCCCATGTGTGTTACGATTACCTGACACGAGACTATGTGATGTTTCTCTGTTCTCCAAGTTATCATCCAGGAAATCTTACATTTTGCCTGCTACGTTGGGTTGATTGGATTAGTCACNAAAAAAAGAGAAAAATGTATTTTTAATTTTTATTTTTAAAATTACAGATTTATTTTTTTAATAGAAATTGAAGGAAATCTGTGGGAATCGGTCTTCTTCTCTGTGGAAAAGAAGGAAAAATCTGGGAGGTGGTGTAGTTGAAATTTTCAGCATTGAGAAAGGGAGATAAGTGAAAATATAAAGTAAGCTCAAAGGGTGGGCATTTGTTATTACTACTTAAAGGGCAAAACTAAGGGACCAAATTGAAATATTAGGTAACAATGAGCAAACAGGGACTTGAGCAGGGTTGCTTTACTCTCAGAGAAGGAGACATATGGAATAAGTTACTAGTGAAGGTAACTGAAGTACAGTCTCACAGAGATAAAGGGATACCTAAATCTGTTTCTAGAAGGGAGGATTGAAGAATAGGGTGAAAAAAGCAAGTAGGGTGGATTAAGCTAAACTATGCCAGAACAGGCATGTCAGCATATATGAACCTTTTCTCTCTCTACAATTCTGCTGTTTATTTGCTTTCTTGCATTACCAGACCATAATATCAGACCCATACTATCACTTTAACTCTTCACATCTACGAATTTCCTCTGTGCTATTCAATCCCCAGTGCAACAGTGAATCCTGCCTGGAGCATTCAGATGCTCAGGATCGGTATAATGATGTGTTCTTGGTATGCAAGTGTTGTGAAGCAAGTGATAGACAACTAAGGTGAGATTCTTCTCACCTAAATTCAGTATAAACATCTGCTGATGAACAGATGCTCTCTTTACAGTAACTGGACAGAAAAAGGCATATTTTAGCAAGCCATCTGAACTATTTCAGCAGGATGAGATAAATTGTGCCATAAAAGGTTCTACTTCTCTTCACTGAATTTAAAAAGAACATAGGAGAATTCACACAAACGTAGAAATCCAAACCTTAGAGGCCTACAGTTATTCACGTGAATTGACACCACTCTCGATGCTATGTTGAGAAGCAAAACCATTTCCATCTGAGGTATCTGAGGTCACTTCAGCAACCCTGACATGGATGGTGATTCAGAGACACCTGAGCAAGCAGATTAGCCTTGAAACCAGCCTGGGGAAATCAGTGAAAGCTGCTCCTGCTTAGAAACGGAGTTTGATGGCTTTGATATAGGTCTGTTACAATGTCTCCATTTGGTTTTGAGGAAAATGAATTCTTTGAGTAACATTCCATTGGGTTGTGTAGATGTAACTTGCAATAGAAATAAAATCCTTTCACAAGAAATAATGCTTGATCTTCATGTCCTCTGGTAGGAATGCGCTTCAGTCATCTATAGAGACCACTTTCTCCCACATATTCTTTTTATGTTCTGCATCTTCTAACCTTCAGAATGAAATCAAGAGCAGATAGATTCAGGAGAGCTGTAAGTAGTCGTATTTCTCCATCTCATCTACTGAAGCATCTAGGATGGCACAGATTTTGGAAATGGGATACCAAAACTAATACATGTTTTGAAACATTTTTGCACAGTGGGGAGTTCTACCGTTTTCTACCTTAAGGCGTCAAAACTTTTATAGATCAGTTCTACTTAAAGTCTGTCGTTTCTGGTTTTCAAAATTCAGAAGGCAATTCAGAGCACACGGTGCTCTCATGATTCTTTCCCTTGAAGCAGTGAAATTTTATATAAAACACTCAAATACCCAAAAAAAGAGTGATAACAGCCAACTACTTAGGTCACTCAGCTAGAATATGGGACATAAGGACATAGCACTGGCAGAAGAGAATGAGAAATACTTGCTCTCAAGTAATCTACAACACATTCATCTGTATCTGCAGATATAACAAACTTCAAAAAAAGAGTTGTCTCTCAGCTGTTTACCCGATCAGTTTTCTGTCTGAACTAGTTAGTTATGCCCAGGGCTCTACAAATTATGGCTTATGAATCCTTCAATATATCTTCAATATGTTAAACTTCATTTCAGGTTATTGCTGGTTGAAAACACAAATTCCATTTGCATCAGTTTTCAATATTTGAGTCCTCTCCTGGGATATGTTTGAAGTCCCTAGTGCAAATCAGATAGATTAGGAAACTGATCCTTTGTCTTCCAGATTCCAAGCGGTGGTCCTTCGCACTAGACTGCTGAATTACAGAAAAGGGAATAAATTAATCCAGCCTGAACCTGTGTCTTGCCCAAACCCTTTTTCTGCTTTGCTTTCAACTGAAAGTGCTTGGGGTTACAAACCTAGACATACATATGGGTTTTTTTGTAACTGATAAATTCAGTTTCTGGAGCTTAAATACTGGTTTGAAAAGTAACCCATAGTTTTTTAGAACAAACTCAATATTTCAAAACCTGTGATGCGATAAACAACGTTAATGGGAATGCTGTGGGTAATGTTGTCAACTGAGCAACATGAGAAACTGTGCATGATGCAAAACTTAGTTTAAATAAGGAACTTATCACTCCACTTTCTCTACTGTTTTTTTTTCCCCCAGAAAATAATGTTTGAGTGAAGATATTTTCTACTAAAAATGTGATGGAAAATTATCAGTCTATTTTATAATATAATGAAGTATATAACTTCATAAGTTACATCCACTATTGCAATTGTTAAGTTCCTATTAACTATATTGTAATACTACACATGAAGAACTTCAAATGATTCTTTCAAATATCATAGAGATCATTGCAATCAAATGGGCGTATTTCAAATAGATTTGTGATGATTAAGAGATGTCCAAATATCTTTCACCTCAAAATCCTGCTCGATCATGCATGTAGTTTCTCTACCTTCTTTAGAGGCCTAGTTTAACTTAACATGTGCCACTGTGTTTTTTGGTTGCTTGGAGAAACTAATGAATGGCATAAAATAATCACGCTCTGTCATTTCTCTTAGTTTTACCATACTCTGTGTTACGCAATCACTGAAATGGTCTTACTAAGAACCTTGGCTGCATTCCACTCTGAGTTCTTATTTAATAACTTCATCTCTAGAGCTACAAAGAATCATAATTAATTTCTATCCAAGTGCTGAAATTAATTTGTGGAAATCCATCTCTGTATGTTACAATGCTGGCTATTGAAGCAATCTTGAAAGCAGACACCATGTGGAGGGAAGGAAGGAGGGGAGCAGGGAGAGAAGAAAAAAGAAAGAAAACTTTGGCCCCAGCTCACAGAAATCAATCCGTGTTCTGTGACACTGAATAAAAAGAGGGTGGTCTCCTTCCCAGCAGAAGTCACACAACAGGAGCAGATACCCTCTCCAAGCTGCTGCGGCTGCAGTTCTCTGTTTCCTTACCTCAGAGGAGTCAAAAGATGCCTCTCTGGAGAGGATCAACAGGTGAAAGGGTTTCTATTCACAACATCTCTGAAGATGATCACAGATTTAGATATCTACTGGGATGTCTCAGGGATTTTACTTTCAAACTTCTGTACCTTGTTCAGTCAATGGAGAGTTCTGAAAAGTCTTACATTAGGTACATATAGTAGGTCTTTAAACTCTTTCACTTCTTTAAGGTGGTATCTCAAGGCTCTGGATAAGATGTATCTGAACTTGTGTGTGACTTTTTAAGTACCTGTCTCTGTCTTGGCAACCGTGGTGGACCGTCTGAATATTCTGAATATATAGTAGTGGTGGTTTAGAAGACGTAAATGGAGATTTGACCTGCTCTTAGTATTTCCTTACATCATTGTATTAGAAAACCATCTGAAAGTGCTTCTATTCAAGATTTCTTATAATTTCAAAGGCACTTTGGGTAACACAGCTCTTTGGGTAACATAGCAATTCTGGTTAATCCATAACTTCTACATCTGCAGGAAGAAACAGGGAACATTAAAGAGCACAAGATGCTAGCCAATAGTCACCACTGCGCATATAAGTGATGCCTCGGTCAACTGAGGGTTAACATTAACTGAGATACTCAGAAGTAATCTAGAAAAAAAACTTTATTTCACATTATTGCTGGATGAAAACACTGATGCCATGCAGATGGTCCTGAAAACAAAAAGGGAGGGACAGTCATGGGAGCTTTTTGTTTAATTTAAAGTCCTATTTTTACCTACATGATTGGTGCAGTATACACAGTAGTATGCATGTGGCTTTCTGCACACTGCTCGGCTTATTTATCCAACTGGTGTTGACACTACAAGTCCATGTTTGGCAAAAACTCATGGTCAAATGTCAATCTTTTTATGAACACATGCACACAAGCATAGAGATGAACAAATGCATTTGGTTTATTAGCTTATCGATTTGGAATATAGCGGGTTCAGGACAGAGACAAGGGCCTTGCCTTAGTAAATGCTAAAAAGGGCAGCATTCTTCAACGCTGTTCCTTTTCATAATTAAAATGAGCAATGGATACAAGAAGAAAAAAAAAAAAAAGTGTTGTCATTCATAGCAAAGGTTTCAGTTAGACAGAAAACATTTAGTGTCGGAGATGTTGCAGTTTACCTCAGAAATAATATTATCAAACTTTAATATAGAAGTGACCGCGTCTTTTCAAATATTTCATTCCTCATGAAACTGTGCCAGAAACTAACACTCTCTGCTGGCGTCTGACTGACACACTCCAGTAGTAATAAATGGGGCACTGTATGTCTAAGCTCCCTAGCTGAGATATGACATTAACTCTTGACCCTTAAATGAAAAGAAAACTCAGTATCTCCTGTTACTATTATAAATGTTGACTTTAGTATTCATTATTAAAGAACACATTTCAGTCTCATTCCACACAGCATCATACTATGTATGGATCTATAACAGTTTTCATTTGTATTGTTTCTTTTCACTTTGTCTGCATCTGATAAGCCAGAAACCTTGGGGACTGAACCAAAACACAAGCACTACTGAAGAAACAGACCTGAGAGATTTTTTGCTTCATCTCATGACACCATGCTTGTGTAATGTTATTTTACAGCATATGAAAATGTGAATACAATTGAATTACCTTTTTATATTCTGTAGACACAGTATGTACAAACCCCACATTCAAGTAACACATTGATATGTTTTAGGGCCTCTTCTGGGCCACTTCATAATCAAGATGAGCTGTTGTAGTTCTCAGTGATGAATTTTCAGCTCAAACTACAGAAAATTAGGCTTTTCTGATCCAAAGGCCTTTATCTCACTCTCTCTCACATGAACCAAAATATGGTTATTCGATATTGTATTGGGTCGTGTTTTTTTTTTTTTTTTGGTGGATTTAATTTTCCCCATAGCAACCCTCATGGTGCTGTACTTTGTATCGGAAACTAGAAAGGTGTTGATTACACACCAGTGTTTTGGCTACTGCTGAGCAGTGCTCCCACGGCACCAAGGCTGCCTCTCCAACATTCCTCCCCCTCACCTGTAGGCTGGTGGTGGGCAAGATCCTGGGAGAGGACACAGTCAGGACAGCTAAGCCAAACTGACCAAAGGGATATTCCATACCATATGACATCTGCTCAGCAAAAAACTAGGAGAAAGGAGGAGGAAGGGGGAGCATTCATTATTTACAACGTTTGTCTTCCAGAGCAGCCACTATGGGTACTGAAGTTCTGCTTCCTAGGAAGTGGCTGGACATCAACTGCTGATGTTTTGCTGATCTTTTGTTTTCCTTTGCTTCTCCGTGGCCTTTGCTTTTGCTTTATTAAACTGCCTTCATCTTGACCCACAGGGTTTTTTCCATCTTATTTTCTCTGCCCCCATCCTGCTGAGGAGGGGGATGGCAAAGTGGCTTGGTGGGCACCGGGCATCAAGCCAAGGTCAGCCCACCACAATGTAGCAGTCAGAGGCAAAAGATTGCATGCTTCTTTCAAAAGTATCCACTTTGAAATTTGAAAAACAAATTAATTTGCTGAAATTAGACCAGACCCTGTTACCTCATTGCAGAGCATTAATAGTTTAATCTATGAATTGCACAATGGCAGGAATTGTGGAAGCTTTATTTGTTAGTCTTCCTTGTCTGATCAATAGGCACAAAAGTCATCTATTTTCTTATGAGTGGAATGGATGTGAAAATTTGGAATTGGAAGGGTGTGTTTCAGCAGCCAACCAGAAAATGTTAATTTTTCGGTTTAGCATTACATATTTATGAATGACTTATCATGGATGGCAGGGACTGCCTGGCTGTTGAATCATGATTGCTGTTCTTGGTGGCATTGCAGAGAAAGAGGCTAGTGTAGCTTGTGGGTTAGTCATATATTTCACAGAACCACAGAATCACAGGATGGTTCTGGTTGGAAGGGACCTTAAAGATCATCTAGTTCCAACCCCCTGCCATGGGCAGGGACACCTCCCACCTCCTATCATTACCCTCCCTGATAAAGAGTCCCTCCCCATCCTTCCTGTAGGCCCCCTTTAGGTACTGGAAGGCCACTGTAAGGTCTCCTCAGAGCCTTTGCTTCTCCAGGCTGAACAACTCCAACTCTCTCAGCCTGTCCTCCTAGGTGCTCCAGCCCTTTGATCATCTTTGTGGCCCTCCCCTGGAACCTCTGCTTGAAAAAATGACGAGACACAAACAGAAATCTGTCAATGTTGCTGAGCCAGATTGCTGTCCTTCTAACCAGGAACTAGTCCTACTAATGTCAAAGGGCTGATGGATGTCTTCAACAGCAGTAAAGACTTCACAGCCTTGCCCACAGAAATAGCCTCTTAAATCAGAGCACGTTCTTATCTTTGAAGCTCGAGTAACCATTGACTTTTGAGCTGTTCCTGCCCATCAGCTGAGAGCTATCTGAGTCCGCAGTTAGCCCTTACAGTTGCAATTCTCAGAAGTATTTCCCCTGCTGTCATCAAATCTGTCGTAGATTACTCTTCTGTCCTTTATATGGTCATGGAGCTGATAATTGCTCTCGTGCTGACTGCAGAGGCATGGTTGAAGATTGCTCCAACATGAGGCAGAGCAGCTCAGCAGAATACTGCTCTGCTAAAGTATTGAACACCAAAGTAAGGTTAAAGTATTCCCTGACAGGGGTTTGCTTGCCAGTGCTCCAAGGCCACAGCCTGCCTTCCAGTCCATTCACCTGAACCCCCGCCTGCCTGTTTCCAACTCTTGTCTGTATGCGAATCAAGAATTCTTTAGGGAAGGGAATTATGTTCTTCCCCTCTATTTAGCTGACAAGCACAGGGCTCTAGCCACCATGCAAATTTGAATAGTGAGTGTGGATGATAACTTCTGAATGTGTTCTTCTCCAGCATAACCATTGAGAGTAAAATTGCAGTAACTTGAACTTGTCACTCATCATTGAGAAAAGGGCATTCATTTTTAGATCATTGTATCTTTGCGTGAATTGTACCAATTTAAAATGTCAGCCTTCAGAGTTATGTCCTCTATAGAAATCTTTCAGTGTCTAATTTCACTTTTGCAAGTTACAGTTTGGGAGTCTGTGAACCAGGGTCACTTTATTCTGCTGAATACAGCTAAAAATCATAACAAAGTATTGGAGTGTTACTGCAGTCTTGCTCAATTATTTTGTATTTCTTGCAGCAAAGCTTAGTGAATCATGTAAAAACACATTGTTTTGTTTTGCTTTGGAAGAACACACTTCTCGCTGAATGATGTGTGCATAAAATATGTTGGAAACCAACATGTTATTCTGCAATGGGACTCCATTTTTGATGGGAGCTTCTAGGGACTGCACTATACTGGTAATAAATAACAGGAACAAATCCAGTACACAAGCTTAGCTACACTGCTGGTTTTAGAGTCATAAAAATATCTTAAGGGAGATGAAGTACCTTCATGTATGTTCAGTTCTCTGCTCTCTCCAGTTATTGTGAGTTAATTACAATGACTCTTTCAATTAGGAATTGGACCGAGGCCATCAATTCACATCACAATGCAATCTCTTCCCAATGGTGGAGCAGACCAAACGACCATCAGATATTGGCTGATTTGTAACTGTTAATACAGAGATGAAGAGTCAGCATGCCCTTCATTCCAACTTGAAGGGTCTCATATATAAAAACGGAGATAAAAGAAGTAACCTAGTGTGTTCGATTTTTTTTCTTCAGAATAAATTTATTTTTCTAATAACCAAAACAATAATCAGTTTCAATTCCTTTTATGTAAAATGCATCCACAACAGCCAAATAAAATCGATATAATAGACTCCACAATGCTTAATAAACATTAAATATTCATATGGGTTTTGTTGCATATCACACTGTTAGAGTGAGGATTTGTTCTAATGAAATCTAGTTCCCCTGCCATTGTTGATTTTCTTTACACTAAACCCACTTGAATTCTGATTTTGCAAATCCTGTTCACATCAGTAATGCCTATATCTGAATGGTTTCCATATGAGGAAAGAGCGAATACATTAGGATTCTTAAACTTGGGAAACAGATGACTGATAGGGGGAAATGACAGAGAGCTTTAAGTCATAAACTAAATTCAGAATGTGAACAGAGAGTGAATATTCACTCCATCTTATAGCACAAGAACTAGCAGACATATAATGAAAGCATTAAGGAGTAAGTTATACACCAAAACAGAGTATTTTTTTCCACACAACATATAATTACGTTAGAGACCTGGTGGCCACAGGATTTCATGGAAGTCAAAAATATACATGGATGTAAAAAGGAACAAATTAATGGAGGGTAGATCAACTGGTGTTGCTAAACATGACTTGCCAGAAAGAAATTCTGGATCAGGAAGTTCTGAAACCACTGATTACTGGAAAATTTGCCAGACCAAGACATTTTTGTATACACCTTTGTTTCTTTCCTCTTTGCCTACATGTCTGCTACTGCCCAGTCTCAGGGACAGGATGGTAGGTATGGAAGAACTTGGTCTGATAGGTCTTCTCCCCTCTACTCTTAATGTCCCACAGGATGAGAGTCACCTCATCCATCAACCTTACACATCTACGGTGCAAATGCCTATGTGCAAGTCCTCTTCATAGTCAGATAAGAGCAACAGACACTCCTAGAGTACAGAAGTTTGGACTGGTGTCAGGCATTTATATTAGGGAGGAGTGAAATGAACTGTAAACATACTTATTCCTACCCACCAACACTAAAGAAATTATAGACAACTATCTCAAATGAAGGCATCTATTCGAAAGGTTAGGTCAGTATGTACAAGTCCTGTTACTATAGCCTTATGCAGATGATGATGACAAAATTTTTCCTTCTAGGCCTTATATTTGTGCCTTATTTCAAATTCAATCCAGTGGAGTAAGGTACTACAGAAAATGAAAGAAAAAAGATCTGTCTCAACATATTTTTCTTCATCAAAAGCATGATAACGAAGTGCTCATAATCTAGCCCAATTTTTATAAAACATCTACACATGGGTTTCAGTCTCATTGAAATGATTAGATTTAAGAATGTGTTTAAGATCTTTGCTGAACTGGGACCAGAGTGAAATATAGTAGAATGAAAGCCACCAAAATGTCTGAGACATTGAAATATAGTTCAGTTCCATTAATAGCAAATCTCTGTTTCAAGTAGAGCTGATCTGACAAAGAGAAGCAAAATTACTCCAGTATATAAAAAGGGTTTCCACTGTGCTGTTAAATTCTGATATAAATTATTAAATCCCACAGAGATTTTTTAGATCAAAGGAACTTTGTACTTCCATTATGTAGCCACTTCTACAGAGAAAAGAAATTGCCAAATATCCTGCGAGGCAGATCTGAAAATACGATCTTTTAGAGCAACTCTGACTTTCTTGCTTTCCCATTTATTTTTTGTGCTGCATCCAAAAGCTCTTCTGACATGCTGCATCCAGCTGCGGAGCTAACGTATAATACAGAAACCTAAGGTGTGATTCAGACGTTGTCCGTGTAGTCGCAGATCACTATTTTGGAGTTAACTGGGGAGGTACCATGAGACAGTAACAGTCTTTGCCATGCACTTTTCAAACTACATTGTTACTTTTTCTAATTACAAATTTAACAATTTCCACATGTTCCTCTAAAAATGCTGCAGTTTTAAAGACATAGCTGTGGATATACATTTCCATCTTGCAATTTCCATGAAAAAAAATTGATCTGCATTTTTAACTTCTCAGCCATCCAGACACCAACATTTTTCCAGAGGAAAAAAATATCACTCATTTGGGATGTTTTATTTGGCTGAATTAGCAACATTACAACTGAAATTAGGGTGAAACATTTTCGCACCTTCTGCTTAGTAATTAGTTCAGGAGGTAGATGTCACAAAGTTTAATCACAGTAAGTCCATGTTTTCCCACATTTAGCCCTACAAGAAGTAATTGGACATGTGGAGTCCAATGAAGTACCTCACAGACATGCCTCAGGTCCTATTAGGCCATGCAAAGATAAAAGCTGTGTCATTTACATATCTGTACATGCATGTAATACAAATTGTCAAATAGGTGTAACACTGAATTTTGCCTATTAAATACAATCAGTGTTCACCCTGGGAATGGTGCCCGGTGACATTTTCAGTATGCGGCTAGGCTGTGTTCATCCCATATCAGAGAATTTCTCTCTATTTCAAAAATGGGTGTTATTGTGAACAAACAGAAATACAGAACAGGACACTGCCTTGTTGTGTTTTGCCTTTCAAAAATACTACAATTTTACAGATCATAGAGGTGGAGTATAAACCAAGGAAAAAAAAAGGTCTCTGACAAGCCAAAGAAAAAAGAAGATCTCTGACACTGTGAATAGGGACACTCAACTGACAACAACGAATTTTGACTTCTCTAATTTTCTCCAATTAACATTTACTGGAAAACACAAAATAGGTCTTTAAATGGGGAAACAAATACTATGACTCCTTTTTTCTTCAGAAACCCTAACCATTAAATTACACAGTTACATCTTCTTTCTTTTCTTCTCACTCACTCTTGGGGACAGTAAATTTTGTATCCAGTTCCCCATTGGAGAGGTAGGAGGTGGCTCTGCCCTCCCCCATTAACTCTCCTGACATAAATTCTGGTTGTCATCAACTCCCCTGGGAATGAGGAAATATGGGTCTGAGCCCCTTTGTCTGAGGAAGGAAGGGAAAACAGTTTCTTCACTTCTTGTGTGAGTGGTCTAAGTACTACATTATTATATTAAAAGCCACCTCTGCAATTACTTATCCTATGTCCACACATTAGGACTTGTCTCAGGTGGATTTTATAAGAGTCATCAGCTTTCTATGCATTAGATGTACTATAAAGGGCCATATGCAGTCAGTCAAAGGCTCAGATGGGGAAGTAGCTTTTTGCCTCAATCTTGATTAGGTTTAGATAGAAAGTAAACACCAAGGCATCAGTTCAGTTGCCTAGGTGATTCAAGCTATCCTAATTTTAGATGCCCTAAAGCTGCTGGATATACACACGTACCTACCAAAAAATCTTTTTGGTACATCCCTTGCAGTCCCTTTCAGACTGGAAGAAAAAGACATACAGGATACCCAGTCTTGTGAAAAGGCTCCAGACACGTATGTTAAACCCCCCCTGAAATAATCTTTGAGTGTCTCAGGTTAGTTGTTGTTTCCAACTGAACCTGAAGCAGAAACAGACCCCAGAAGTTAAGTAGAGATTCACCATGGAAGTGTGGCATTTGGAGGCATCTGCATGAAGTTTATTTGTACTGCAGTTTCTAACTTTTGTACTTCAGCTTCACCTAAATCCTAACACAAGTATCTAAGAATGAATATAAGATAAATCCCTTTTGGGATCTGAGCTTTACTCACCAAGCCAAGCACTAAATTTGCCTTGCAGTGCTCAGCTGCAGTACTTAAAGAACACAGTAAGGAAGGAATTGTCTATCAGGAGCAAAAGTACCAGGTTACATATGTCTTTGCAGGGCTGATAGTTCACTGGAAAGGGGTGGAGCCAAGATTCTGACAAAATTTTCTTCTTCTTGCTTCAGTTACCCTCAGCGTAGATTCACAGATCCAGAAGGTCATGAAGGGCCAAGGGACAACCTTAAACATAAGCTTCTTTATATTCCCCTACACTCCATAAACTCTAAACTTGCCTGATGACATCTGGCACATCTTACTCTTTCCTGCTATACGGAGGGTCTGTTCTCTCGCTACTATATAAAATTACTAGTCCTGTTAAGCACGTGAATCTGCAATGTCTGGGAATCATTCTTGCTTATCTGTATGTCTTCACCTAAATAATACTTTCAAAAGTCAAGTCTTACACTTATTCAACGCACTGAACTAGAAAGCATAAAATTTCTAAACTGGGAATGTCGGCATTTCTGGGATCAGTAGCAAAGATTGGTTTGCAAACTTAACTGGAGTTTTGATTTGCTTCAGTGCCATACAACAGTTTGGCTTTTAAAGCATCAAATTACTTTTTTAGTACATTTAATTAAACTTCTAAGGATGGTTGGCAACTTTAAATTCCACTTGTTGCAATCAGCAGCATAGTGATTATTTATAATTTCATGAAGATTGCTTCCATCTGTACTTCAGAGCAATTAGGGAGTTTACTCATAATTCATTAATTTTAAAGACATGTACATAAAACATGATTCCGTGCTTAACTTTAAATGTTACGATTTAATGACACTTAGGAATACCTGACAATTAACCATGTTTAAACAAACTAATGATTTATATAAGCAGAATCAAATTTAGCAGCCAGCATTAGAATTCAGCCTCGTGACTCTGGGGTTTGTGCTTGGTTTTGCAATACATAAGCAGAGCAATGCATTTTTCAAGGCTAACAATTACTTCTGTCCCTTTGTGATACAGATTTAAGACACTTTCTAAGTATTAGAAAGGGGGAATGCAGGGAAAGGGTGAGAAAGAAGAAGGGTAGATTAGCTCACTTCGTCCTGTCCAGGAATTCTTGCAGCTTCTCAAGATTCCTGATATTGGACACAATCAGCAGGAAGAGTTGAGGAATATGGATCTAGTCTAGTCTGGTATTTCCTGTGTTGTCTGATGAGTAACACCAACTGTGATGCAGAGATAACCCATTCTTACAGTAAACATGGTTACTGCAGTTAAATATTGGTGAAATGATAAACAAAGGAGAATGTAGAAGAAAAAGTGAGAAATATTGGTCAAGATTAAATAAGCAATTTTTATAATATAGTCATGGATTTTAAAAAAATCAACCTGAAGTTCACATAATAACTGAAACATTATTTGAAATATCATATCATCTTTAATACACTTTCTCTGTAGTCATCTTCAGGAAAATAAATCAGATGGAGTGAAAAATTTAAAGACTAGCACTTCAGTCAACATTCAAGTGAGCTGCAAGACAGCTAAATGTCAGCTGTTATTAGACATTGCACTTAAATCACAAGTTCTTGATTGGATGCTCCTCTGTTTGTAAAGAACAATGTATAAATAGTTTATAAATATATGAAGCTGCTTGAAGAAAGCAGTGGGAAATGCTGGAAGTGATCAACTTTCATTTTGTCAGATTTTGCTTGCAGCGTCCTCTGGCACGTAGGTATATCAGTGGCATCACCTAAATCCTTCTCATCCCTCACCTTTCAGAGCTTCTACTTGCTTGGTTTGGGGCACTCTGGGCCAATTTAGCCAGGGACTTAAACTTTTGTAACGTTTCTTTGAAGCTAACTGCAATTGAAGAGGGAGGTTAGACACCTACTTTGCTGAATCAGTGCCAGGACACAAATCAAGATGCACGTTGGGGCAGATGTCACGTCTAGAGAGAATTGCAGCTGGTGACACTGAACAAGCCCAGAGGCTTCAGAGAATCCCAGTTCAGAATGGGGAATAGAGTCAGGATAGCCTATCCAGAATCAAATCTGTGAGCTGGAGAGAAGCTGTCCAACCTTTACCACCATTCCTTTCAACCTTAGTTGGTTGAAACCTTACTATAATTTTCTACCATGGTGATACTTTACCACAATGTTTGCTCAAACCACCCTAGAAAGCGGAAAACTCAACTTAGTCACTAAGTTGGAAGCTTGGGTTTAATCTCATGTAGTGTCTATCCCTGAGGCACATCTGTAAATTCTTAATTGCAATAACTTTAAAAATGCCAGGATCCTGTGCTATGATACTGAGCACATAGATATCAAAAGTTTCTGTCTATGTGTTATATATTAATATGGTTTGTGCTGTGATCCATTCATCCTGAATTTCTTCAATATGGGTGAAGCATGTCATTTGTTTCCGTAGTGTAGACTAACAGCACAAATGAAGTTCTTATGATCTATTTATCTTATACAATAGAATACCACACATGTCAAAATATTTAAGCATAATCAGACGTGGGCCCTTACCCAAATCCAAATCATTGCTAAAGCTTTGGAAAGTATTAATGCTTTATCTCTCTGAAGTTCCAAAATCAGTCCAAATCTTTATCTGAACTCGGCCCATCATGTATATCTTTGAGTTTAATGTAACACAGACAAAACCAGTGAGATTATTTGCTGGTATAAATCAAAATTGCGGTACGGACTGAACACGGTTGCAAAGCACACCTCACAAAAACTCAGCAAAACTATTATGTGTCCAAGCACATGTTTTACACTGAGTAGCTGTTGCTTTGCATTAAAAAATGATATTTGGCCACAGGTTCTCACTAAAAAGGTATGTTGTATTGATTCCTGTAGATTAAAAATGTAAAATAAAAATGCATAAAGATTATTAAATATAAAATACATTTTTGGCATTTCAGTATTACAAATTGATAGTAAATTTGGAGAAAATAAAAGAAGACTGATATAAATTGACTCAGGAGCTAAAAGAATTGATTACAGAGACGGGCCGAACTACTTAAATATGCAGAGCTTGTACAGATCATTGCAAAGTAAATTAAGCTTATTTTCCAACAGTTGGAAATCATTAAAATGGCACAAACCAAACTAGTTTATGTTGCATTAGAAGATAATCCTTAACAACTCCTGTATTAATTTGCAGGCTTTAGATGAACAACAATTACTACGCTGTGAGTTTGTAGCATATCACCGAAGAAATTCTACCTAAGTCTTTAAAACTGACCTTGATTCAACATTTTATGACACACTGCTGAGAACAACTCCTCGTTGGTAGAGACCAGAATAGATGGTACAACCCAGTACAGTATCTCTTTTGTGTTTTCTTCAATCCTTCTGGTCAAACAGAGCAAACTCCCTTCCTGGCTCTTACTCCAGTGGTCCCTTGAGTGTTGCAGGTCGAACACGTGTTTCTCCTTGTTTCCATACAACCATAGTTGCATGTTAGCTATAGCACGTGGGCGTTCAACCCAGGTGATACAAGACAAAATGGCAGTCACTGTTTGGCACTGCGTAAAGTCAATGGGTCAAGGCACAATTTCTTTTCCATGTAATTTCTTGGCTGCCACAATTGTATATTTTCTCTGGCTGCTACATAACCTGGACATACTGATTTAATGACTTTTCCTAAGAGCAAAATCCACTGTTATATTCAGAAAAATGGCTATATATTTAAAGTTTCCTTACGTCAATATTATGACAGTACCCACATTGTTTTACAGCCCCATGCTGACAAGCCATTAACTTTGTTTACATTAGAGCATGGCTTAAGTTGGAATTTGGAGTTGGATTTCAAATACCCCTATAGACACAGATGTTAGGAGAGGGGTCCTTGGCTTAGCTTATTGAAGAACAGTTCAAAATTTGGATCTGGATCTAAATGTGATTTTGAATTTATGCCAGTCTTGAGGTGTTTTGCATCAGAAGCTTAAAATGTGTTTCTTCCAGGACAGGGGTGCCCTGTTTAAAGAATGCTACATTTTTAAGTTGAAACGACATTGCAGACTGGGCAAATACCTGCTGAACGGTGGGAATTCTTAGGGTCTCAAACCTCATTTTTCAGCCTGTTCTACCTATTTTGAAGAAAAACAATTTCTTTGACTTCAGTGAACTTTCTCTTGATACTTCATATTGTGACAAGGGCTAAGAACTCTATGGGAGATTTGGCTTCAGTTTCTGGTCCTGTCACAGGTGTTCCTCTGAGACACTGTCAAGCTACACCACGATGTCTAGTCTCGTGGTGGAAGAAGAATAATTCTATCATAGCTCCCTACAGTTTGGTGAAGATAGACATTTGCATGGTAAAGTGATCCTTGCCTGCAGAGACAAGGATTGCAGAACAGGACTTTGTCGTGAGCATGTCTACACTGTGAAATCAGGCAAGCTAACAGGCAAATCTTTATGTCCAGGGCTTACTAGCTCAGGCTAATATTGCACACATGGTGCTAGGCAGCTTTCAGCCACAAACTGGCTTGCAATCTGCCTGTTCCACTCTGCCTTAAGGGAGGCAAAGCTAGCAATAGGACAAGAGGAAACAGCCTCAAGTTGTGCCAGGGGAGGTTTAGGATGGATATTAGGAAAAATTCCTTCACCAAAAGGGTTATCAAACATTGGAACAGGCTGCCCAGGGAAGTGGTACAATCACCATCCCTGGAGGTATTTAAAAGACATGTAGACATGATGCTGAGGGACATGGTTTAGTGGGGGTTTTGTCAGTGTTAGATTGATGGTTGGACTCAATGATCTTAAAGGTCCCTTTCAACTGAGAAGATTCTACGATTCTACGATTCAATGTCTGCAATTACCAGGATAGGTATGACTTTAAATGAGCACCAAGTGTGACATAAGTACATTACCATTTCTCTTTACAGTTTCTGTCAAGTAACATAACTAAAATAAAACCAAAAAAAAACACAACCAAAACCTCAAACCATATACAAGAGTAGGATTTCAGCAATTTTTTTTCTGTTATTGAAAAAATATCACTTAGTGACAACTGTCAAGCATGTGGTCACGTTAGGATAGGCCCTAAACAAATCGCTGCATTTCTTTCACGGAGAAAATAAACAGTGATGCTTTGTATTTCTCACTTTGACAAGCAGGTCCATCTGATGTCCAATGGCTACACTTCAAAGAAATCTCTTTTCTTATGTGACTACATGTGTGGTATTATAGAGATGAATAGGCCAGCTCTGAAGAAGCGGGGCACAGTGCATTAAAATGTACTCTGTGAACAGAGATTTATGGAAGATCAGAAGACTATAAAGTAAATAACGTACATTTCACAAATATATACAATGTACAGACTATTTACCAAGAAACTTGAAACGGCTGTCTTGGAAACGATCCACTTTGTCAAGTAATCTGGTTATCAGGTCTTTAAAAAGACCTAATATATATGGCACTGATTAAAACGGACTAAATATACTCTTCCAGAAGGAGCAGGATGGTAACAGGAAATATACTTTATAAAGCAATTAACAAACACTCCTTTAACTGGCACGTAACATAGAGGGGAAAAAAAAAAATTGTCATCTAATTTAGAAACATGCTTGCAATGCACAAATGCATAAATCTATTTTAAAACAGACCTGCATAATGGACAGCAACGTCATACAGAGACTCCAAAGCAATCTTTAAATTATCTAGCTCAGGTTACGGCAGCCACCATTAACCTGTGCTGAGGGAGAGGCATGCCAGGGCTGGGTCCCTTCCTCTAACCATGCCTCAGGCAAAACAGAGTTTGTCCTCACAATTTTTCCACTTTTTATTGAAAATTAGAGTAAAATGTTGTGTGATGACAATAGCAAGTCTACACTCTGCATTGACCATTCCTCTGATTTTTCTTTACTGCTCTCCACGGTTATAGTTTAACCTGTGATTTTTTTTAAATCAGATAGTAAAATCACCCCAAAGTACAGAGCTTCTGCTGAGTTCAAATATATGGATTTGTTAAAATATCCTTTTGTTTTCTGCATCTTAGCAGCCATAAGAAAAAGGGGAAAATGCATAGGGAAGGGAGAAAGTGGAAAAGGAAATTGGAGTTGGAGGAAAAAGGGTCAAATTTTTAAAATATCAGAATACTTCTTTATAAGGTTCTCTCAATTAAATAATACCACTCAAAGATAACCAAATATTTTGCTTGGAAATGGAAGAAAATTGAGGTAAAAGGTTTTAAAAAAAACTTAAACATGGAAAGCATTTTAAATGAAAGTAAAACCACCTTCCACCTCAAACAACAATTGCAAAAGATTGACCTAAAATTTCAAATTTTCCTTAATTGTAATGACACAATTTTTAGACAATGCTTGTTTTGGAAAGACATTAACTAGTTTTCCTCCTTGTATCCCTTCTCGTGACTTTCAGGGTGGGTTTTTTGTTCTAGTTTTGGCACCTTTTAATAGACACTGAGTTTAGGCTACCAGTCTACTTCACGAGTGTCACAAATTTAGGGCTTTTAGGAGAGAACTTATTTCATTTTGTTACAGTGGTCTAAAAGATAAAAATGTAATTTTATGTTAGGTGCACAAACACTTTGGATAATCAAGGGAAGAAGACAGGTGCTGTAAAACTGTTACTTATCTTATTCCGAGAGCTACTCCTAAACTGACTTGCTCATACGTGGACCTCTACATTAAATTTATGTGAGATGAAAATCAGTCTTAAGGGTAAAGCTCCCTGGTCCTTAATCTCTTCTGATTATCAGCCTCTTGAGTATAACACCATGTGTTGTTAATTGGCTAATCTAATCAACCCTCTGCAATAGCACTGAATCACAGTAGCTGAGGATCTGACTCATTCTCCTTCACTTACATTAAATACCTCCATGCCCCAGGTCTTCTGAATAACTGCAAGTATGACATAATTTTATTTCTCTGGAGCAGCTGAAGTTTTTTTTTTTTCTGCTTGGAACGCTAACCCTTTGAATACTTTGCTGTTGAGTTTGGGATTATGGACAACACAGAGGGATCATTTATCACTGTAATAATTCATCCTCATTCTTATCTGGGGAAAGCTGATAGTTACAGTGCTAACTCACTGAATTTGCATTTGCATGTCATATAATCTTTAGTTAACCCTTGGCAGGAAACTCCTAAATGAGTGGAAAAACAGTATTTAGAGTTGGGCAAACTTTATAAACCCCTTAGGTGATATTTCTGTGTCTCCACAGCTTCCAGGTGGACACCTCAAGAAAGTTTGTATTTCTATTTTCATGCTATCAAATCAACAAGAACTTCAGTATTGGATGGTGTATTTTTAACTGTTGGAACCTAAAAACCAAGTGACCAAACAGCTATATCAAAGACACAGAGGCACTGCACTCAGAGACAAAATTAAGTCTCAGGCTTCTGCCTGAGGTAGGTAAATCAACGTATCCTTAAACTTTTCTTTTTTTTTTTTTTTTCTTTTTCTTTGAGACTTTAGTTTTAACTGTACAGTCATAAGAAATACAGAATTCATGATGCAAAGAGTTAAGAAAGCAGCATAATCTTAAAAAAGAAAAGGTCATATTTCCATAATGTTATAATAGTTCAAATCATAATAAATTCCATCTGGACTTTTGGAAAAATATATCACCACTAAAACTCAAAATAGCCAGCTAGAAAGAGTGGACTATGGGGTGTTAGTGAAAACACAGCTTAACGGTTAGGTACTAGGTTTGATCTCTGATATGATTTGTGACATTTATGGACCTGCACAGTAGCTGTTGTTCAGCTCTACACAATAAACCACACCTGGATGCCTGACAATAGGTTATGTCCTCAGGCATTCAAAGCAAGACACCCATTTCCCCCAAATGTTTGCATTTCTCCCTGGCAGTGTATTTTTCAGAAAAGTACTCTGATAAGTGCACAGTCACTTTCACAGAAAATTCGATTTTCCCCTCCAGTGAACGCACATTCCTGAAAGTAGAAGTTGACATGGTTAAAGTATGAGACAGATTATTTGTAAATATCCATCTATCAAGGAACAAATGACAGAATATGGGATTTTTTAAGTAATACGTGCTTGATAGTTGTTTCATACAAAAACATATATAAATATATAAATTCATTGAGTTAATTAAAAAATAACCTATTTTGCACTAGTGATTCACAAGGGAATTACACTTGTGTGCTGTTATATACGTTACAGAATGAAGTACTTATCATGGCTTATATATGTTAACATATATGAGATGAAGTGAAAAAATCCACTGTTTCAAAAAAGTGAGAAATACATCCTGTTTCTAGTTGTTAAAAGTGGAAAACTGTCACTAATTTAAGTCTTTCAATCCAGTGGTAGACTTTTTTTACATTTCTTCCTCTGGCTTAACTTGTTATTCAGTTTGGTGACTTTATTGCTTAATTTATGCTTTCATTAATTACACAGTGATGGAGTTATCACAGGCCAGATTCAACAGAGGTGTAAACCAGTGTAATCAGTAGCATTATAGCAGCTTGTATTTGGCTGCTTGTGATTATACTAAAGGTTGCCCTCGAAGTAGGTTGAAGCAAAACCTGCTAGCCAAAATATATATTTTTCTAGGACTGATGATAAAAAAATAAGGAAACTCCAGCCTGGAAATGTTTTTATTTCTGCATATGTCTGGCATGTCTTTCCTTCTACCTTCTCTCCCCTTGCAATCTATCACTGCATATCATCTCAGAACAAAATATTAAAACAGTTCAAGCATATTTCAATATGTAATGTGTAGCCATTGGAAAAAAAAGTGGATGGGCAAGCATTTTCGTTTTCTACATCCTCAGTGTTTCTCTCTTCTTGAAATGCATGTTTTCAGGAAATAATTATGGGGACAAATTCATGGCCATATTCTAGTAATAATTATCCAGTGCAAACTCTATTGACTTCAAGGGGGAACACGCAACAGAAAGAAAGATTTAGCATATGAAATATCAGAATACTATAAGCAAAGCAGTATGTATATGTAGAGCACATTTTTCCTCTCTCTACTGAAATTCCTTTTGAAAAAAGGGGTGTGCTCTGTAGGGTATACAAGTGTGGGTCTACAGAAAACGGTGTCAAGAGTTTTACACAAGACAAACCTTCCTCTGTTAGAAGCCTGAATTCTCATCTTGACTTTTCCAATAACTTTGAGTCACGTCGACAGAGTCAAAATCCAAATTTAAAGTGTCTGAAGTTGTTTGGTTTAATTTTCATCTTTTGTCTCTCTCTTTTTCCCAGGAGTATCTGAACCACAAAAAAAAAAAAAAAAAAAAAAAAAGGGGAGTGT
>VYZM01000025.1:43010-58987 GCA_013398915.1 Dromas ardeola | reverse complement strand
CCAAAAAAAAAAAAAAAAAAAAAAAAAAAAAGGGAGCTGTTTTGAAGGAAAATACCCTGCATGTAGCAGCATGAGGACCAGATTTTCAACAAAAGCAAAATTATGTAAATCCTCTGTCTATAGATAAGTTTAATTCACATGGACTGAATAGTTGGCCCTTCTTTGAGTACTTGAAGACAACCTGGTGAGATATGGTGTGAGAGTGTTTTGCCATGGCTGGTGCAAGGCTGCGCATATGTCAAACACATTGGGTTCATACGTGCCCTCGCGGTTGTCTCCACTGAAACAGCTCCCACCAATTTTAAAGCAAACCATGCGTGTTAGATCTGGATATTGTGCTGCTGCCAGTAAACACAACAGAAAAGGGTCAGACTGCTGTACTACTTGGTGTAAATCCTGTAGTCGTTTCCCTTCTCTCAGCATTGTTTCTGTCTATCTGTTGAAGATAGCATTCTTAATCTCAAATATTTCTGCATAATAGACAATGAACAGTTTTTGGTCACACGGATGAATTTTTCTGATAACAAAATAACAGAACTTAAAATCAAGATAGCAAGTTAATATAAATTTTTACAAAATAATCACGACTACCAGAAGAATATGAAAATTTGTCATGAATTTGTATATGTGGGGTAATTGAACAGTCCCTCCCAAGTGTGGAATTTCATTCAACTTTTTGAAATGAAATTCAAGAAAAATAACATACTTAGACTGATTTCTGATAAGAGAGAAATTATAAATAATTACTTATTTGCTTTTACAATTTGCCTGAGGGAAGCAGACAGTTGATTTTTTTATTTTCTTTAAAAGTTTCTCACTAGAAAGGGTGCAATGAATTTGAATGGGTCTAGGATGAAGTCCCTTGTTTGTTGGTCACGCATCTCAGAAAAAAAAATTATGTGTGATTTAAAAAGCAGAAATAAACTTTCCTTTTCTTCACTAGTTTATGGGTCCATTTGTTTTACCTTCTTTGCTGTGGGAAACAAAAATGGAGGTGATACAGGAGAATCGTGACCCAAACAAGCCATGCTAATACTGGCGACTGAAAGAAAACAATAAAATGAATGGAAAGGAAAGATGAAGAAAGATCTGTAAAAAAAGGGAGCTGCTTTGAAGGAAAAGGTTATGCAATAAATAGATCTGTTCTGTGACCGCAAAGGCTCATTGTAAATGCAGAAAAATATTAACAAGAATCAGATAGTTGGTTCTGATATCAGGAGATCGTGATCACTAATTAAAAACATTTTGTGAATCCAGGCATCAACCACCTTGGAGGAAGGAAGAGCTTAGAAATCTGTGTTTGTTTTTTTTTTTCCCCAAGAATGAAAAAAATTGTGATGGAACTTGGAGACCCCAAAAGGCATTGCAATAAATTGTAGAGCTGTTCTGGTGCTCTTACAGAGGCAATAGACTAGGAGAATGAATGAGTGAATGAATGAATGAATGGATGGCTTTAAAATTCTGTAGTGACTCAGATGGAAATTCAAACACCGAGACTCAAAAGTTAGTTGGTGACTTGGAAAAATATGGGCTAATATTTTGAAGCCGATAATATATGCCCACTTTGCGGCAAAGCTTACAATAGCATTCAGCTTTCCTTCTGTAACTACCTGACTGTTCTTCCCTTCACCTTTTCCACCGCCTCTCTCTGGAGGAGAGAGGCTCTCCCTGTGCTACTGACTTGGAAGCTGCCACACTGCAGCAGCCGGCGGAGCTACCCCAGCCAGGGGTTGCTCCTAAATTAGACCCAAGGTGGTCTGGGATAAAGGAAATAGAGTGGCTTTTCAGAAACCTCTTCCCCATGCTGCACATTAGCTGCAAGAAGTCCAAGCTGGGCTCTGGTAGAATGCGAACACACAGGACCTGATTCTTAGCTCGTATAAGTTGGCAAAAGCCCGTTGACATCAGATCCGTACTCATTTAAACCAGTGTCTGACAGGACTTTTAGCTTATCTCCCTTAAGTTGTGCTTGGTTTAATCACTATGTGTGATACATCAGTATGTCTTAGATGGACTGTTTTTAGCTAGAAGAGGAGATAACCATCTGGTGACCATGAGAATGCAAAGTCAGGTTCTCGGAGAGCTGTACTTTCAAGGCACTCTCACTTCTGTTGCACATCAATTTCCTTTTAAATCCTTTTCTACTTCATATGCACAGAGCAATGAAAAAAGGATTCAAAAATGTGTCTGCATTTATTAGATTCTGGTGCCATTTGGGATGTTTTCTGACTGCATCCAAATAGTTTTCCCAACTACCTTGGCTGATTTCTGCAGCAGGAGCGCCATGTTCTTCTAATCCAGGAATTTGTTACTACATGTTTACTGTTGAACTAATTTACTGTCATTCTATAAATATTTTTCCCCTCTTGAGATGCCTGCCTCAACCTGGAGAAGGAATCAGTGATTTGCTAATGGTACAGCACATAAAATTCTTTTTTGTTGATCTTTACCTTGTAAGATGTATTACAGCTGTAGCTCTTGCTGTAGCTGTATTATTTAATGCAAAATGAATTATACCCATATAAATGTATGTTATTCATTTTAATGAGGACCAGGAGATTTACACTGGGATTAAAAACGTTTTTGCAGTAAATCAACATTTAGAAATCTTCAAAGACCTGTGCAAATATATTAAAAATACGCAGGTAACTATGATTAGAGTCATCCTCCAGGCAAGAAAACAGATGCAGAGTGTGGAGCCTGGGCTGGTGAAGGGATGAGACACCTCCAAGTTAAGCACCATATTGCCTGAATGCGAGGTGTCTGTCCCCAGGAGCTAGATCATGGTGCCCTGAATTGGGTACCAGGTACCATGTTTGTGCATACATGACATAGGAAAATGAGGTGTCTCAATAGAGCAATCCAGTACCTACACAACAAAATGAAAGATATCCAGGAGCAGCCTATCAAAACGATCAATCATCACAAGCGTGGACCTGACTGGTCCCCCACCATTCGGTCTGTGGTCTGCGTCAGAGCTAGGGTGGAGGTGCTTCAAGGAATAAAAAATCAGGCCCACCTCTTTTAACTTGTGCCATGCCAGCAGTATGCCAGCATTTCCATAACAGCTGAACGTTCAGACAACTCTCCAACAAAAGGGAGGACCTTATGGTTTCACACTTTCTTTCACCTCGGAGGATTCAAACTTACATCTGAATTCAATTTCCTGCTCTGTTAGCTGTTTATGCAGTTTACATTAAACAGTCATTGGAATAGAAAAAAAAAAAAAAAGAAGAAAGAAGCACAAAGAAGAGTTTAGAAACTAGGTCTTCTCTATGCCCCAAACTGCTGTAATACAAAGTAACTTCCATTTTGCTTGTGCTTGTCTTTGGCCTGTGAATTGCACACTGGGCCAGCTGGAAAACAACGGTTAACCCCTTCCAAAATAGCTAATCTGTCATTGTGGGTAAGGCAGTCTTCTGGAAAGGAGTTTTGAATCCCTAATGCAAAACCAGGCCCAAAACCCAGGTTTCTTACTTGCTAGGAAGCAAACTAACCCTTGTGCGGACATCATGACCTCCTCCTCAGAAGGGCTTTAAAAGAAGGATCCATCCCTGCTGAATGGAAGACATCATGATGCTTTGGGCTCTGATTTCTGTATTCCATTTAAAAACTGCTTAATGTAAAAAGCTTAAACAGGAACCAAGGCAGGAGACAAAATAAAATTCTTCATTTTCAGCTGAAAGACTAAACTTCTTTCAGTGTTTTGCTTGCTAATCTCATAAATCTTTCATTCCTTTGCTTAATAGCACAGTACTAAAAGGAGGGCTGCAGGAGTCTCTGTCCGTTCCCAACTCAGACCCAGAGTTAAAGAACTTCCCTAGGATGGAGAATTTCTGAATTTGGACCCTTTCAGACTGAACAGGAAGTGAAACCCAGCTCTGCAAATTTTGCAAACAGTGCTCTAACCATTAAGGTATGGCATAAACATTGATTGATACCTTTCTGGTAGTCACATTTTAAAAGTAAGTGGTGACAAGAAGAGAGTTTGACCAGGGTCCTAACACTGATGGCTCATCTCAGAAAACATATTTGCAGGAACTTCCATTTTTCTGGATCACAATTAATGAACAATTCTGCTCAGTCCTGCCAAAAAAAAAACAAACAGAAAAATGCTTTTAAAATTTATAGCAATATAACAAAGACACCTTGGAAGGAAGAGCCAGTAAGGATTTTGTCACCTGGCCCTAGTTAACAAGTGTGTTTTTCAGAGTCCAAATTCCATTTCAGAGTGCTAATTCTTTCTCCAGAGCCCTTTTTTCTTCTTCTACCTTCAAAGTCTGATTCATTTTTACCCCTTTTCCTTTTGCCTGAAGAAAGCAGAAAAAACCGTTTCACTTCAGTGATGCGGATGATTGCTCGAGTCTCAGGCTAACAGTGAAACAGGACCAGAGATGCAATTTATATAAAAATGCACAAGAGTTAAACAGGGAAGGAAGCACCTGATACACCTGGGATTCCTGGGTGCAAAACCATACTGGCCTGATTTTCTTAGCTCTTCAGGGAGACAAGCTCAACATTTTTTTAAAATGTAGTTGGCTACTAAGCTGCCTAACTGTGTTTGCAGGCACCATTTTTTAAAAATCTGGCATCCCTGCGTAAACTGATGAATCACACTTATCACTGGAAAAACATTTTGCTGTCATATTAGAAGCATAGAGACGAATGTTTTTCCCTTCCAGCCTTTAAAGGATCATATGTATCTGTTGTTAGGGAAACTAAAAGAATCACAGACCCACTGGTTGAGGTTGGAAGGGACTTCTGGAGATCATCCTGCTCAAAACAGGTTGCTCAGGCCTGTGTCTAGTCAGGGTTTGAATATCTCCAAGGATGGAGTTTCTCTGAGCATTTTGTTCCAGTGTTTGACCACTTTCAAAGAAAAAGGTTTTTTTCTTATGTTAAAATGGAATTTCCTGTATTTCAGTTTGCGCCCATGGCCTCTTTTCAGTTCACTGGACAGCACTGGGAAGAGTTTGGCTCCCTCTTCTTTTCAACCCCCTTCTCTCCATCAGTTATTTATACAAGTTGATAAGATCCCCCTGAGTCTGCTCTTCTCCAGGCTGAATATTCCCAGCTCCCTCAGTCTCCAGTACCTTAATCCTCTTCACTGCCCTTTGCTGGACTGTCTCCAGTAAGTCCATGTCTGTCTTGTACTGGGGAACACAGAATGGAATCTAGCACACCAGACGTGTCTCGTCAAGGGTGAGTAGAGGTGAAGAATCACTTCCCTCGATCTTCCGGCGATACTTTGCCTAATTCACCCCAGGATACCATCAGCCTTTGCCACAAGGGCATAGTGCTGGACCACGGTCAACTTGTTGTCCACCGGTTCCCCCAGGTCCATTTCTGCAAAGCTGCTTTCCAGCTGGTCAGCCCAGGCCTGTGCTGGTACCTGTGGTTATCCCTGCCCAGGGGCAGATGAGAGTCAGTCCTTTGGAAGTTGCTGGTCAAACATCGCAGGACTTCAGTGGATGAAGACAATACAGTGCAGCAAAGTCTTAATGCTCTTGCTTAGAGAGGAGGAGGTTATATAGTGGGCTGGCTGAAAAAAATGTTTTACTTTAGAGAAATTAACAAATGATTGTAACTAGACAACTGATCATCCAGTTACCACCACCCTAACTTTAAGAACCTAGTGAGTGAAAGACTGGAGTATTAGACTAATAGGGGAGGTTGTCTGATCCTTCAATCAAATGTCCTTTTGGAAAATATCCATTACTTGTAAAGGAATTATCCAAAACCTTCAACTATACTTAATAAATAACTGACACTTGGCAGATTTGACTGCACATGCTGCTGTTATCATAAGTTTATTTTAAGACTGGTAAATTAGCAGATGTTCTAGATAGTTTGTCCTTTTAATCCATCTCATTTAAATTCCCTATTCTCCAGTGACTCATTAACATTCAAAATCCTATCTGCCCTTTTTTATATGGGGTTAATGAGATCCATATAAATGGATGCTATGTATTCCTCTGGATTTTTAAATGGGTTTATTGTTATTTTTTGGTTTTTTAGAGATTGACAATGGCATACGGTCAATTCATTACCCATTCTGGAGTCCATAAGAGTTAATAATTTCCTTTAACACAAACTCATGGCCGTGTGGCATGTCTTAGAATTAGTCCAGTTAAGACAGAGATTTTAGAAACCAGATCCAGATATCAATCATTTCAAATGATTTCTTCCCACCCCTTTATTATTAACACAAACCATTTGGAAATCTCAGCACTGAAATGCTTTCTTATGAATTTTTCCATTAATTCAACTCCCCTCTACACACACATATAATACTGGGACTTGACAGCTGGCCTGTTGGCACCAATTGCTTAGACTCCTTGAGGGGAAAATAAACCTTTTAAAGAACACTTGGATTTTACAAACAGGTTTTAAAAACAAAAGATCTGTCAAATTCTTGGTCTAAGATCTTTGCCAGTACAGCTTTCAACATTCAACTTCAGTATCCTCTGTTTTACATCTGTACAGCTAAGAGAAAGTATGGGAGAGCTGTTGATAATGACAGGTCACCTTACTATTTTCAGGGTAGTGCCTGTTCTTAAGTCAGGGTGCTATTGAGAGTCTGATTTTATTATGCTCAAGGTGTAATGTTTTTATTTATTCCTGACCCTAGATGCTAATGTGATTCATACCACATTGTTTGTAAATACTAAAGGCTCTGTTCAGTTGTCTGTACATGGGCACCTTGTATAATCTGAGTCTCCACAGGTCAACCAAGACACGACATAGTTTTTTATACTCCTGGAGAGGCATCTGGAAATTGGGAAGGATACCCCAGGGCTTTTCAGTGACATTAGGTGCTTGGGTGCACAACGAAACCAAGCCTGAATTCAAGGCCAGCTCAGTGCATTCTCTGCAGGTGGTTGTGCTCTCAGAAATCGGATCTTGCTCCAGTATATAGCTCTGAGTTATTTAGTCTTTCAGTGATAAGATGTTAACATCCTGTTTTCCACCTCCTCCCAACAATAATGCTCAGAGTAGGGACAATTTCTGATTCAATGAAACATTTGTTCAGTGCGTGCAGCCAAAGCAAAATCATTTCCTTCCTTATCTGCAGTGAAAACTGTGTGTCTCCATCTTATAAGAGTGACTCCTAATATCCTCTTCCATTTTATCACAAAACACTGCAACATAAAATCTCTACCTGTCCTAAAGTCACTCTTAGGTTATTTTTAATAATTTAGTGGTGAGTGCTGTTTTAGCTATACCGCTTTTAACAGCAAAGATGATTGCCATATTTAAACAACAGCAGGAGGTTACAAGTAATGGTGTAGGAATCATTTCTGGGACTGACTTCTTAGCTGGTGTAACACGACCCATGACAAGTTTAAAACATGTGAGGAGTTGGCAGTGAGGACAGCACTCAGCAAAAAGGTGTGGTGAATTCTAGCCCCAAGAGGATTGCCTGAAAAGTTCATCCAAAAGCTTACATCAACATATGCGTAACTAAGGAGATCCTCGTAAACAAGCCGTAAACCAGGCACAAAGTCACCCTAAGTGAAGAGATAATCTCAAAGAATAAATGGGATTACTGAACAGAAAGTGGGACATGGGTACTATAAAACCCTGATAAAGAGCTGTTGATGTGGGAACACTGTAAGAATCAACATTAATGAAGAGTCTGGAAGGAGACTGTCTTTACTCACAAATGAATAAAATCAAAGTATATTTAAACATCAGAGGGATGCTCGTAAGTATGAAGAATAAAGAAGGCAATAATTGGAACAAGTTTTTCTTTTTCTGATAACCCATTATTTAAATGTCAGTCTAAAGGACTTCCTTGTAACTCCATTAGTTCATGTCTGCTTTATGTCATTCTCGAGCTAAATCAGTGGACAAACTTTTCAACTGGTGCAAAGTTAGCTTAGAGAATTCAATGGAGGCAAGGCAATTTAGATTACCGAGGATACTGCCTCATTGTAGATTGCTATTATGATATACACTATGAAAAACGAGAGCACAACAAGACTTTCCAATTAGTTATGTTAAGGACATAAACCAGCGAAAAATTAGCTATGATGGTAAACCACAGTCCCTACTGTTATAAAATTCACAGACAGGCTAGATTAACCCAAACTCTGAAGCCACATGAAACTATTATTTGCAGAGTCATACCAAGTCCATCCTGACTATGAGTCTTGAGTTTAATAAAACAGGGAATGCCTTTTCCCTCAGCTTCCCCACTGCATGCACATATACAAAACCTGCTGTGAACTGGCAGCTGCTGGGAGCAGAAGGCTGCGGCTCTGGAGCGGCCACGTCACTACGCACCAGTAGCCCTGCTCTGAGCAAGTGTTGCAGGGACAGTAAATCTGCTCCAAGCTGCCTGATGTTGTTCTGCTGCTGATGGCTTTTGCAGAGAGACTAATGGAAATTATTTGCTGGCGTATAGTCTAGAGCTCCACAGACCTCTCAAAATATTGAGTACTTTTTTCTACCAGTAGAGAACTTGGACTTACATGACCTCTAGAAATGGTACTTTTCCTCTCCCAGTTTGGCTGGGGCATAATAGATCTCTAATTGCTTAATCAGTACTTATTCCTTTAGATTTTTTTGCCATAGCCTGCAATTATTTTGCTTCCATTGGTTGTGTTTTATAACCTACAAAAAATAACAATCTTTTTCACTACTATAAATGTCCTCATAACTTTTAAACAGGTACAAGCAAACAACTCACCTATTATGTACATCATGCACAATCTTATAAAATAAATAATGCCCTCAAGATTTTTGCAGTTAATCAAGAACAAATGTTGTCTTCGAAAGTTTGTCTGCCAGTAAGAATGATTTCCATTATAGTCTATTTTATGAGTTTTACTCCGATTGAACTCTATAGCATCACAAGATTTGAATGTTATAATCCCAGTAGACTTTGTAGAAATGTTGTTCAAACTGCTCATCAGAGAATTATTCTTAAATTATCATCCTCTATCTATGCTCATGAACTAATAAAACAACTGTATATGTAATATAAGAACTGATGACCAAAAGAAAATCTCAGTGTGTGTAACACAATTACTTGTAAAATGATACAGACTATTTAACAATATAAACGACCCCCGCTCTTCCCAATGAATGCAATTTTAGTTTCATTTTCTTCTAGATAACAATATTAGCGTAAACAACAGACATTCTTTGCATTATGTTTCAGGATTACTGGTATATAGCTGAACTATAAAATACAGGAAGACATGAGCCGAAAAGCCTAAATATCTATACTGAGGTACACATATTGTTTTCTGAATTATGCTGCTCTTATAAAAGACTGGAAAATTCTGGTGGATTTCCAAGTTAGTGGGTGCAGTATGTACGTATCAGAGCTGGTATAACATCAGCGACTGAGACTACTTTTTTATGTGTTATTCTCTCTTGAGTCAACTCTGAATACTGCAAATTAAGTGAAACGGGTTTGTCCTACCAGAGTGATGGTCTGATGAGAGCGGACCTTCATCCTTATGAAACTTGCTATGTTAAAAAAGTACATATACACACAATTCACAGGACAATCAAGAAAGCTGCTGCTCAAGGCAAATGTATAGCTACAATGTGCTGGACAGATGAGGACCTTTGAAAAGAAATGATTTTAAAAGTTTTTATTTTCCAGACATATGCTAAGCTGCCCTTGGGACAGGAAGTCTTACAATATGATCTATTCTATTTTAACCTCAGTCTCACAGTATGATCTATTCTATTTTAGCCTCCTCCACTTGAGGATTTAGAGTAGGCTGTCCCCTCCGTAGCAATAACGTCTGTACGCCAGGAGACAGCCATCCCACGGGGAGATAATTTTGACACGGTGACATAAAGCACACTTCATGCTCAGTGACCCTTCAGGGCTGTTGCAGTGTGCTCCCTGCCTCACCTTTCTATAGCTCTCCTCCCTTTTGGCTGCCGTTGTTATTCCCAGCCCCTTGCTGGAACAGCTTGTCAAGGGATTTCCTGCAGTACAGAGGAATAGGTCATTCTGAAGGTCAAGCAAAGCCCTGAATGCTCTCGTCTGCTGCGATGGAAACTGCTGGGCCAAAATCAGCATTTTATTAAATCTCTTATGCAGTTACCACCTTCTCCTGAAGATGCCAGATGACCTTCAGCAACTAAATTTAATACATTAAAATTTCCAGGCATTGAAACTTCTGCCTGAAAGTGTTTTATCCCTGACATCACTGAGCAACTCAATCCTCACATGCAAATACTACTCTGGATGCACTAAGTAGGCATTTATTTGCCTACCTCACCTAAGTCATTTAGTCTAGAGTCAGAGAGAAGGGGGGAAACTGCAAATATGTCTCTAGCCTTGGAGGAAGGACTGGGAACGGGGAGCCTGAATCTAGGTCGAGCTCTATCAAAAACATAAGAACAGCTGCACTGGTTCAAATGGAGGGTTCGTCTCCACTTATTCCATTTCCAGCAGTGTACTTTGGGAGTCTGAGGGGCCAAGAGTAGGATGCTAAGCAAGGATTTAGGGGTATGCTATATCCAACCTTTGCAGAACTGTATCTCCTCCCCGCTTTCATCAACTAGAAGTGTTGATCCAGGCTTGGCACAGGACATATATTGGAAGCTGATCCTTGCCTACATCAGTTGATCCTACATCAGCAATGAGTTTAAGAGGGATGACTAAGCTATTGTTCTTCTCTTAATGTAGCCAATTATTGGCTGGAGTGTGTGTGCTGAAGCCATCTGTCCTCCGAGATCCTCCTCTGATGTGTTCTTGAAATGCTCAGTACAGACTTTGCTGGAGGCTATAACATCACTTTCTCTGCTATAAACAATAGTGAACTGCGTAAACAAGTTGAACGTACTTTGCCTGCCTGCTGATTAAACCTAGAATTTCTTTCTTGATTCTTTTTGAGGCAGGTCTCATCCTAATGGGAATAATTTATAAAATTGGCATGCAAATTATTTAAATTGAATGATAGAAAGAAAGGAGAGTCCAATCAGAGAAGGACATATTCCACTCCCTGCTGCTCTGTGAATGGGATATGCTGATGGTAGAACATTTTCCCTAGATCTCACCCTGCACAAATTTCCCTCTGTACCCCATCTCATAAAAAGACACATAAAAATACCTCTATTCCATGATCAGAATGGCTTGGAGAGCCCCTGTGCCTACAGAGAGCAAGTTATGTTTCCCCCAACAGCAGCAGTCCTCAAATTGCTCAAATCCCCAGCAGTCCCAGTAACACCTCCCTGGTCATCAGTACCCAGACTAAACCTCTCTGCAGAGGGGATCAAGGACTCCGGGTACACTCAGGCTGTCCCTGCTGCAGTGTGGCATGCCCAGCACCTGCAGAGAGAGCTCCTCCCTCCCCTAGATTTCGCTGAACCCCCCCAAATGAAGAAGAATGCATGAGAAGGTCTCTCAGGTTCTGGTCCATTTCTGCAAAGACTGTGGGCAAACTCAAGGAACTGTGTCTCTAAGCAGATGCCTAGGGAAGAGGAAGCAGGCAGCCAAAAACACAGGATACTTCCCTCGTCATGTTGTTCCGCCTTCTAACTCTTTTCAGCCTCAGGAATTTCCAAAGCCTGGTGCGGTTTGTCACAACAGATGTCTCTTCTAACTACTTGCCTGATCTTTGATTGAATCCACATAGACTTCTTGTGCACGCAACATCCTTTGGCAAAGAATTTTACAGAACTGCTACCCACTGTCAGAGAACCACCTCCTTTTGTTTCTTTTAAATCTCTAGCTTCATTTAATGTGCCCTTGTTCTTGTACTAGAAGACAGCAAACAACCAAGCCATCATCACCCTATCCATATTACTTATGATTTTAGATAACTTTTGTACCATACCTCCTTTTGGCTATTTTATCTCCCTGCTCAGATATTTGGTATAAGGAGTCACTGGTGAAATTTTCTCCGTACATTGTATGGGGAACCTGGCTTGTCACGACTGTGAATGCTGATACAAGAGTCAGTTTGCTGAGAGCTCTGCATTGCAGTTTAATTACTATTGTGAATCTCCGCTCAAGTGAATTTCTTGATGATCATGTTTCTGAAAGTTATGTGGAATTAAATAATGTTGTTATATTCTCAAGATTTTGTATACTGAAAGAATTTTGTAACTTTAATTCACATGCTTGTAACATAACATCCCAATCTCTGAGTTTAGGATTATTGACAGAGAACAAGCCGGCAGGTGCAGCTGCTCAGTGGCCCTTTCCTCATGTGGGATTACTCTATTCACAGTTATCATCCTGCACTTGCTCACCTTTTCCCTACTTAAACAAAATGTTACGCATAAATGCTAAGTATTCCATATTGCTACTTTGGGGATGGTAATAATAACAGCAATTAATTTTTGTTTAATCTCCCTCTGTGAATTTCAGTGTGAAAGCAATAATACGGTCATAAGGGCAACAGGGAACACATAACTGTGATAGAAATTTCCTAAATCAACCAATGAGTTAAAGATATGAGATACTAATTTGGATGTGTCCCAGACAAAGTTGGGACAGAAGGGAAGAGTGATGATCAGCTACATCAGGGTCTGAAGAGGAGAATGCTGCAGTACATGCTGGGAAAATTGAGGCTGGTACAAGCTGGTATTTGCAAAGTCTCATCACAGAAAAGTAGAGAACATCAGCTGACATGGCTTATCAATTGTGTACGACACGGGAGCTAGATAGCACAAAATTTAATAATCACACTTCAGAGACGTGAAGTTACAAATAAGTGGACACGAGACAAGCTGAGGTCTCCCTCCCCTTAAAAAGAAACTATCTGAGAGAGAAAACATGGGGTTTGTGCCCCCTTTATTTTGAGGTGATGGTGATACCCTTTCAACTTACATCTACACTAATGAACGTGACAAAACCAAGGCATGCGCCCAAGAACTATCATACAATAACTTACACAGCCAAATCACCGGCAGGAGCAGTTGAACTGTTGGCCCAGGCCAAGTAACGCTCTCGTAAACAATACCCAGATATGATTCAGGAGCTAGCAGAGGCAAAGAGACCATATTGTTGTGGCTACCCTGTTGTGGTGGGGAAGAGGGTTTAGCTGAAATGTCATATGCCAGTTAATCCTAGGATCACAAAATGGTTTGTGGCTTATTTTGCTTACTACTAAATATGCAACCACAAAAGTTGGGAGTAATGCACTTAAGCTCCAGAGAGAGGTAAAATTTCAGACAACATACTGCTTGTATTTCTAATATATTTCCTGTAGCCTAGATCTCCCAATGACTAGGTTTGCTCAGGGGACTGACTGGGTTACTTTTCTGAAGCTTATCATAATCTTTTTCTTTTTTCTTGCTGTTGCAAAGAAAACCTTGGCACCTAGCAGAGCAATCTGGATTCCATTCTCAGAGCAAATCTAAACTCTATTTGGATCTAGCTTTACTGTAACACCAAAGAGGAAGAGAATCAGGGAGGATGCCATGGTACAGTAGGGAAAACAAACAGAAAACAAACAAGCAGAATATGTTTGTCTCACTTTATATACCTTCAGTGTTGCCTTTTTCATACAAGCTCAAGCTCAGGAAAGAAAAGACAAAAAAGCTCAAGCTCAGGAAAGACAAAAAAGCTCAAGCTCAAAATAAGAGCAACATCAAAAATAGCAGCTATCCTAAACCTCAGCTAAACATGCGATACTCAGTGATGCTTTTTGAAGAATCGGGAAAGAAATCAAAAGATGTAAGTTTTCCTCTGCCCTGGGTGGCAAGGGTAAGAAGAGATGTTAAGATGTGGAGGAAATGCTTCCATGGTAGCTTTAATCTCAGCCAGAATAATTTTGTCTTTGGCTTAAAATACATTTGCAAATACAAATACAAAAAAGATGAACTAGTTTAGACTTTTACAGGGGAAGGAATTTGGGTTTAGATCTTTCTTTTCCTGATGTGGAAATAACCTGTATGAGCTTAGACTACCAAAGTCTGCAGATGATACATTTATTTTGGGGGAAAAAAACAATAAATTCTGAAATACCTCTTTGCTATGTTGAGGTCATTAACTCCTGTGAGGTTTTCTTCAAGATTTAATAGAATCCAGTTCCTTGGGAGACTTCTGGTAATGGATAAACTTCACTAAATTTAAGACAAGTATCTGCTTGACCATTGAGTTTATTGTATGATGAAATGTTATGGATCACATTCTCAAGAAATATGCATTTAACCAACAGAACAAATACCAGTGGATTTAACAGTTCCATCCTTATGGATATTCTATATTGGTTTATAGATGAAAAAAGAGTTTTTTCTACAATTAGATACCTGTTTTGTTCAATGAAATTCAGATAGCGGACAGCTTGAATGTATCATGAAACAATAATGACAAATATTAAGCACTGTGAAACATTCTATAGAGAGGAATATAAGATTAAATTTAGGTCTGTCACTTTCACAGAGGCAGATACAAAAACAAGAAAAGGAAACAACTAACTTTTTGAATTTCAGCTTTGCTCTCTAAGCCAGTAAGTATTGGATAAAGTGTCTTTAGGAAACTAAGACATTAACCTACAGCCCTCCTGGCTTGTGTAATCAAATAGAAAAAAATCTATGTCTGTAGCAGAAATGCTATCACTCTTGACAGTGTGGATGAGCTAGGCAATAGCTTCTTTCGCAGGAGGGAGGAAAGAGAAGAGATGGGAAGATTTTGGTTTTTTAAGCCGAAGACTTTCTCTCCCTTCTCCTTAGATGATGGAAAACGTATTATATATATTATCCAGAACCAATATTTTATTTGTAAAGTCCTCCCTAATTCCTACAAAGATCAAAAGAGCTTAGCTGGGGAGGGGTATCTATATGATGGAAGTTATCTTTTCTACTAGAATTGAGAGTTTGTGACTATTAATCAAATGGTTCATAGAGGAGGTACTTCTGGAGAGCAGAGAAGGCTCAGTGGCGTAGCTCCAACCAGAAAGAAATGGATGATTGATGCTCTGAGTTTTGGAAATAATTAAAGTGGAATGAAGACCTCAACCAGACTTTGGTGTACAGTCAGTCATTTCTGAACAGCAGAGAGAAGCCAGCAGTCTACATGCCCCCATTATAATCTAAGATTTAGAAACCCAACGTTTGACTGCAAAGCAGAAATCTGGAGGATTTCTCATCTCTGAAATTCAATACATGAGAACACTTGAGCAAGTTCTGCATCTTATTACACATTGCTTGTTTTAATTAATGTGTGTCCTATTGGAAGTGGGTAGAAGACATATTCTGACAGTTTTATTGTGTTTGGGATTATATCAAGGGTTTAGCATACGAAAGGCCAAGTGCTACTGACTGTACATTTCCCTTTCAGATAATTTAAATGGTAGATATGTTTTGACACATTACCTTTTGGACAGGCCCCCTGTTACCTATGCCAGGTATATGAACTGTGTAGTGAGCACTACTAATCCAATACTAGCTGAAGTGCATCACTGCAGCAAAATCTGTACGTGTGACAATGAATTAATGCGCTAAAATGTCATGGTTTAGCCAGAGAACTCCTCTCATGTTACCCAAAATCCAGATAGGATGACTGCATCGGTGTTTTTAATTATGAGTTAGTGGAAATTGCATTATTTCATCATTGCGTGTACTTTACAGATCAATTTAATATTTCAAGGACCTATGATTACTCTTACCATAATGGTTCTTCTTTGGTGGGATAATCTAAGGTTTATGTGTTGCTGCTGGATTTGGCATGATTCTTTAGTTTAGTGGAGCTAGAGTTACTATTTCAACTTTTCTGTGCTCCTTGCATTTATATATTGTACCTTACACTTGGACAAGTATGTAAAAATATTAAGCCCACATGTACTTTTTCTGCTGGGTTTTTTTGTTTGTTTTTTTTTTTCTTTCACATTTCTGGTCATAATGTAAATTAAAATGCAGGTTAACAACTGATATCTTTATTATAAAAATGGGGAATCTCAGACTTGCTCAGGTAACAGAATTTGGAACATCTCCAGTTGCCTTTAACTCTGGTTCTTGAGACATTCCTACTGTATTGTGCTGCTTCTTATGAA
>VYZM01000025.1:17882-42963 GCA_013398915.1 Dromas ardeola | reverse complement strand
TTTTTACATTTTGTTCTATTCTGGGAATTGTTTGGAGAGATGTAGTGTGATATACCATAACTAAAATTCTTGTGTTGATTTTAGTTCTGGTCTCACTGAAGTAAATGGTTAGTTTCATATTAGCTTTAGTGGAGATGGGATTTCACTGTATGAATCTTGTACGTAGGTAGGAGAATCACGCAGCTCATACATGAGCCTAACATTTGCTCATGCTGCCAAACCGTATGAAGAGAATGAGTTGTGTTGGTCAAAATACATAAGGACACTGTTTCACCAGACTTCATCTAAGCACCTTCTTCAAGTTAATTGCTTAAAAGTTAATAGAGAGGTATTGGCATGTTTAGAAGTATTTATCCCACCAATGCTGAAATGTGAACAATTGCTGTTTAGAGACGAGTACCTGTCTCCATTGACTATGGTGGAAGTGTAAGTGAACAGCATATGCAGAACATCTAAATTTGAAGTAGATAAAATTGGATAACATGAAAGTATGTAGTTTTAAAAAGGGAGATTTTTCAGGAAAAATTAGGATAGCTGGCCTTACATGACTCAGTAACATTATATAGAGCTTCGTGCACCTTCACTAAGTAATTACACTTGTAAAGGTACAAGTTAGTATTTCTGCTGCTTCTGGAGAGCTTTGGCACAAGCTATTTGAAAGGCAATGTATTAGGAAAGGAAGTATTTGTAACATATGGAGGTTTCATAGTGTGATGATTTTTATTTTTATAATATTCCATTGTCATCACAAACTACAATTCCACTGTATTAAGTGCTCTACAGACAAAAAATAAAGAGACAATCCCTGACCCTAAGGCTTGCAGGATCTCTCTGGGCCATCTGAACAATTCATTCAGTCACCAGCATGCTCCATTTTCCTTTTTCCAAGTCCACTCTGAGATGTGGATAAAGAAAGTGCTGCAGGACATACGAATTGTTCTGGAAGTCTATAGAATCATAGAATAGAATCTCAGAATAGTTTGGATTGGAAAGTACCTTTAAAGGTCATCTAGTCCAACCTCCCCTGCAATGGGCAGGGACATCTTCAACTAGATCAGGTTGCTCAGAGCCCCATCCAACCTGACCTTGAATGTTTCCAGGGATGAGGTATCTGCCACCTCTCTGGATGGATATTCTCAGCTGCTCTTTAACATAGTATCACACCAAAATATCCTGTAGCATTGAATCAAAATGCTGGCTTCTCCTACTGGGTGAGGAATTTAAAACCAGTTACATGAAAGAAAAAGCAGCATTTTAATCATCTAGCATGCCCATTTTACTGCATTTGTGGCTATCACAAGCCCTTAATGTATCACTTGCTTGATCCTATTATGAGGTAAAAGATGACTGTATCATGGTGTCTCAATAGCTGTACTTTCAGTCATGTGGCAAGTGAAGGATTTAGAAATTTGTTTCTCAGCCAACCTGCTGTACCAAAAATTGTTCTAATGTCATAGACCACTGTGTTTAAAATAAGTTTGGAAATCAGGTGACGTTCATGGAAAATGAGAAGAAACTGGAAGGTCTGAAAGCGAGTAAATAGTGAAAAAAACCCAACCCAAAAACACACTGGATGGGCACAGAGTTAACATTTAGCAAATGAAAGAGAAAGAAATCTGGAAACCTGGAAAAGACCTTAAAATTGAAGACAAGCAGCTTCTGTTAGACTTGGTAGAGAAGAGAGAGCCAGCAACAAGGCAAAAGGGAAATGTTACATGGTAAAAGCACAGGAAGGATGTGCAGTACTCTGAATGGGTCTGAGCACAGCAGGTTGCATGTCTGGAGGCCAGAGGAAAGGATGTTGTAATAATCAAAACATCCAACCCTTCATCAAGCTGAGTAAATGAATAGGAAAATCATATTTTAACTTCCATATAGAGATAATCGGCAAGTTTAAGACAACACTTTGTCTAAATTTTGGATTCGTTGACTTAAAGGTCAGTAGGGCCATTGTCCTGGACTGGTGCAAATTGGCTTAAATCCACTGAATCTAAATCTGGCCTAAACACTGCATATGGGCTTGGTTCGTCTGAAACTGTCTCCTACCTAATAGACAGCAGAAAAGACAGGAGCCAGAAAAATGTTGATCAGCAGAGATCCAAAAGATAGTAAGAAAGCCCTGAGGGTTCCCCAAAACAGTGGTTCAGCCCTTCATTCATCTGCCAGTCTCTCATCTATTTTGCTTTACCTTGGCTTTATGTTAAGCTCCTTCACTCTGCTTTAATGCTGCACACAGACCTGCATCACTCTCTTGGTTGTTAAGGCTTTTCTGAGCACAGCCCTTGGGGGCTGGGAGAATCTGTTGAGTGAGAGCTTAATTGTAAGGCAGGATTACAAGGCATCTTGCCATTATGTTGTAGCCTCAACATTGTAACTTCGTAAGTTTAACGAGACTCTTTGAAGCAGATACAATAGAGAAATATGCATTCCTCTCTCTGTGCTGCTTTGAAGGAACTTCAGAAGAGATATCTGTAAGAAGGGGAAAAGACAACAGCCATATTTTAAAGAGGTAAGGCTTAACTACTGAACAAAGCCCCAGTGCTCCCACTAAGCACTAAGTTATGCTAAGGCTTGTGTCCAGCTTTTGTGAGTAAATCCCCTTCATCTGCACTTCCATAAAACCAGTCTTAGGGTACACCTGAAGCTTCTAGCAGATGTCAACTGCAAAAGGGAGCCTTTGATAGGCAGACTTCTGAGGTGGTAGAAGGCATGTATGAACATGTCTTCTAAGCCTACAAGTTTACAGGGTGGAGACTCTTATCTTTTAGGAGGGGTCAGGGGAGTGGAGAGGAATGGTACCACGAAATCTTTACCGGAAATCGACTTGTTTGTTGACATAATTTCTTCAAAAATTGAAATTTTATCAGGAAGATCATAGGAAAATAATCTACTTTTATGTCATTAAAAAATCCCTGCCTGTTCCAGAATATTTCATCATATTGAGTCTTGTTTCCTATACTGCATAAGTGCACCTGTTAACCCTCTTGCCTATGCGGTCTGATCTGTACTTTCCTTTTCTGTGCTCTTTTCCTCCCACACTTGATGCTTCTCTTGCATTTCCTTCCTATGAACTGTTAATCTTCCATTGCTGAATTACTCTCAGGGAACCTCTGTTCTGGTATTTTCCTAAAATCTTCTCCTTCAAACCTCTCTGTAAAAATAACGATGAGTTATTGATGGATAGACAGACCAGACCAGAGGAAATCTTTTACAGGAAGCTCTTTCCTTTTGTTGTGATTTTATGCACTCAAAATGAGGAAATTAAAACTATTTTCAAATAGAAATATACAAAGTCACAGTAGCAGCTCTGGATCTAGACAGAATCTAGACTTGGATCTGGTAGGTCATGGGTCTGCCCACAAGTATCGAGACTAGAATGTGAGCCAGATAAAAAGGAAGGACCCTTTCTTCCAGAGCAAGGTCAGATTGTGGTTCTTTCCCACAAGAAATTAAAGATGTTGGACATAATCCTCTTCGCATTGGAAGGAAAGTAAGGAATAGTAAATAGCTGCTGACCTGTATCCCTTCCTGAAGGGTGAGAGAAATTTGAGCTTGAATGGCTGCCCTGTCTGCTGCAAAGGAAGAATTTGAATCTGGTTCTTGCAAGTAACGGGTGTTTGCTCTAGCCACTGGCATCTTGATAACTTGGATTCAAGCATGTCTGTTTCTGGTTTTGACCAAAAATTGCGCAGTGCATAGGAGAAGATTTTCCTAATGAAGGTTTTATCAAAACCAGCATGCTCCTTTGAAAAGCGTTAACGAATTGGAATTTCCTGATGAAAATGTTCCACCAAAAAATTCCTGAACCAGCTCTACACTTCATTTTAGCTACATTTGGATCCAGTCCTCAATTACTAGAAAACACTTCCTTCCTCTGCAGAGTTAGTTAACAAAAGTTCTTTCAATGAACAAAGACAGACAAGTCATTAGCTTTTTTCACGGAAAGGTCTGAAGTGAATATAAAGAAAAATCCTGTGCAGGCAGGTGAGACTAGAACTGTGACTGTCAAAGAAATATGCCTACCAGGAAGCAAACATGATTTTTAGATAACTTAAAAAATAACAAAGCAAGCTTGTGAATAGGGGTTGTACAAATATTTTTTGAATGAATGAGACTCACTTGAAAAGTTCAGTCATTGTTTTAATTTTACACATGAGATCATTTGCAGTCCTGTTTCTTTTTAGAGAAAGACTGATGTAATTTATGAAACATGAAGGCTGCAAGTATTTGCAAACCTTAATTTTCACAATATCACTTAAGGAAATAAAACCGTCTCAAGTCCATGAGGTGTTTATAAAGCTTTCGAATAAAACAACAAAGCAATAAATGGTAAAGAAAAATCTTATTCTGAGAAATCATTGGCTATAATATGACTGATTATCTTCTCTTTTGAAGAATATGGGGCAAATCTAAGTTAGGTACCTGTTAGTACCTAACTATGATCAATTTTTGACTGTCCTGATGGTAAATATGAACCTAAAATCCAGATCTTGGAGCTTGTTCTATACTGCAGATGAACAGCCATCAGGGAGTGATGCAAAACCTCAGTAGGAGGAATGGAGATAAAGTTAAAGTAAACCCACCGTAAATTTAAGCACAGGAGTTTCTGAGACCACTTGCACTGCACCTTCTTCCCCTCAGAAAAAGTTGCTCAAGCCACAGAAAGAGACATCCTCACATGGTCTAGTTTGGGAAGGTATTATGGACGTTATCCATGTATTCCTTGCAAGGTCTTTGGTCAGACACTGGAATAGGCTGCCCAGGGAGGTGGTGGAGTCACCATCCCTGAATGTGTTTAAGAGTCGTTTAGATGTGGTGTTGGGGGATATGGTGTAGGGGAGAACTTTGTGGAGTGGGGTTGATGGTTGGACTTGATGATCCCAAGGGTCTTTTCCAACCTGAGTGATTCTATGATTCTATGATTCTATGATTCTGATTCTAAACAAATCCCTTGTTTTGCAAGAACAAAATTGGTGGTAACAGTGCCAGCATTTGCATTTTATATAAGTATCTTATACTGAAGAGTACTCACCCAAGAAGTGTCTGATAGTGTTGGAAATGGGCCAAAATGGAATAATCCAAAATAATTTTAGACATCTGCAAGGTGCATGTGCACAACAGAGGAGCTCCTTTTCACCCAAGGAGAGAAACAAAGGGTTCCAGGGTGCAGTTAATCTGATCGATATGACATGGCTTGATGGACTGAGATGAACTTCTCCTTGGCACTGCCAACTAGCTCAGGTGGGACTGCCTACACAGTGGATTTTCCCAGCAAGTTGGAGGAATGCCACACCTAAAGTCTGCTGAAGTCTTGTGTTTGGTACCCCATTCCTCTCACATGCATGATCTGCAGTCTGTTCATTTGGTTGATTTTGAGCTCATTAAGTAAGGAAGCCAATGAGGCTTTCCCAGTTCCCTGAGGAGAGTGCACATGCTAATCATGAGCCAACTTCATGTTGTTTGGTGAGAACTGGGTGTGCACCATTTCCCTGCAAGCCAAGCAGTGTTTTCTGTGGAAGGAAACATGTTTTTCCACAGATGGGAGGGGAAGAGTGCGTTTCAATGGCCTCAGACAATCTGGGTGAAAAAATCATGAGAGCGGCGGAGTACACTGAGGATTGTATCTGACCTACAGCTTAGATCCAGCTGGTATGTTGAAAGTATTATTAGGAATACCTAGGTTTATTTTTTTCTGATCACAGAAAAACTGTGATGATTTTATAGCCAAACAAACATTTACTACATTTCTTAGACCTCTTTTGTTGGGCTGTGAATTGGCAAAACTAACTGTATACTTCATTAAAAAAAATGTTAATAACTGCTTAAGCCAGCGTAGAAATAGTATAGTCGACACTTTCCAGTCCAAGATTACCTGCAGACAGAAGGCAATTTGTAAACATTAATTTAGTATCTAGGTTAGGATAAAGTTCCAGAGTTTTAAAAGAGCAAGGTGGAGAAATCTATGAAAAATGGTGGGTTTGGTGTTTTGTTTTTTAAATATTTATTATTATTGTAGTTGTTGTTGTTTTCATGACTCTTGGCATATTGGAGTATTCCAGAGAACTGGAAAAAAGTGAATGCTGTGCCAATACTTTAAAAAGGTAAGTGGGACAATCTGGTAATTATATGCCTGACAGTTTGACATCGACACAGGGCAAAATAATAGAATGGCTGATATAGGGCTTTACTACTCAAAATCTAAAGTAGGGTAATTTAATTAAAGTCAGTCAACACAGGTTTATAAAAACAACTCTAATCAAACTATCTTTCAATGAGATTACACACTCCCGTCGATAAAGGTAAATGATGCAATGTACTTAAACAATGTAAGGTATTTGACCATTATCACACAACATTCTATGAAAAGGGTACATTATAAAATCAACATATGACATATTATGAAGATTAAAGCCTTGCCAGCTGTTAAGTCTCCGGATACAGTCATTAATGGGGACTTATCAAGTGGATGTATCTCTAGAGAATTTTTTTCTCGTTCAGACTTCATTGCCATCCAGTATTTTTATCAGCAGTTTTGAAAACACCCAATTCCTAAATACCTTCACATGGTAAATCATGAGTGAGAAGAGAATGAAAAGTAGTGAAGAGAACTGGTTAATGTGGTCTTTAATATCAACAACAAAAATTTATACACCTTATAATAAAAATGCAGGCAGCGCATTTAGAATATGTAAGTGCTTCCTGGGATGCAGTGGCTGCGCAAATGGAGGGTTGTCACTGTGGATATGTAGCTGATCATGATCCCAGACTGATTCATACCTATCAAAAAAAGAATAAAATGAAAACCAGAGGAAGTGAGTGGGAAACTTGCATTACCTCTGTATTTCTCATGCTTACCGCTCTGGGGATATTGTGTGTTGTTAGAGTGCCTCTGCTCTAAGAAGCAGGTTTAAACAAATGGAAAGAGTTCAGAAAAAGTCAGAACATAATTGAAAGTTTGAGAAATATGCCTGAGAGTGACAGGATCAAACAACTAAAGGGACTTAGCTTGCCAGAAGAAAGGAAAAAAAAAAAAAGAGATAAATTATCTGCAGTCTGGAACAATGACATAAAGAACAGAAATGTGATAATGTTTCTATGGTTTATTTTGTAGTTTTTTGGGGGTTTGTTTAATTTTGCTGTGTTGTTTTGTTTTGTTTTTTTCAATCTATCTGACAAAGTTATGTATGTATAAACTGGATACTGAGGAAACACACACTCCATGTAGAAAACCGCTACCATGTAAGAGTGAGAGAAATTAATTACTGATACAATCTATCTAGAGTAATAATAATTTTCTCCATCAGTAAAATATGCGTAATTAAAGGTATGTGTTTATCTAAGGATATGGTTTATTGTGATGAAGAGTTTAATATTTTTATAATGTTAATATAAGGTAACTGCATGCTATTGTTTCTTGCAGAAGGACTTACGCTGGAGACCAACGTATGCTGCACCAGATTTCAACATGTCTATGAAAAACAATAACATTCGTGTTGATGGCCATGTTTTATTCACTAACTGTATGGTTAAGTTGAATAATGGTGAAGTACATAAGTGCTGTCCCAAAGACACACCAAACTGCATTGCATGAAAGGTATGTTCACAAAAATTCACATTACAAATGATGGAGGTTTGAGGGTTATAATGAATGCAAGACTGGGCTTGTAGCAAATGCATTTAATCCTTTCATGAAAGAAGTAATAAATTACAAGAAGTTGAAAGGGAACCTTATAATTCTCCTCCTGTGAAAGTTAGGAATGTTTCAAATCGAAAACATGTAAAAATTCAAAAGCTCTTTGCTCTGACCAGTAGAGCATGTTCTCTGTTCCTGACCGCTGGCATAAAAAGAAGAAGAAATGGGTAAATAACAGAAATGTAGCAGAGCTTTGGAAAGAAAAGCGGCATAAGTGAACAATCATTAATCTGGAAGCTTATTAATACTTTTTTTCTCTCGTTGCTTTATCTCTTTTACCCCTGGGGCTACATATGTAATTACAGAAATGATTGGGGAAGGTTTAAAAGCAGAGAATGAACTTGACAAGATGCTGACCCACACCTTGTTCTGGGAAGCCCAGACATGTGACTGGCCAGAAAGCAGAAAGACCTTCAGAGCATCCCAGGAAAAAAATTCCTGTGCCAGCTAGGGAAGAGGTAAGGTTAGGCTACCCAAAGGCATTGATTCACAGCATCTCCCTGGCACCATTTTTCAGGAGAGTCATCCAGGTTTTAAAGTTGGCTTCCTCTAGTAAACATCCAGTGAGGTGATGGTAGCTACTCCTCTGCCTGCTTTACTCCAGGAGGGAGAGGATTTGCTGGGTTTTCTTGCTCCCAGATGGTGCAAACTGTGAAGCTTATTCCCAGTAGGCAAATAGGAGCTGTCACCTACAGTGCAAACATCAGTGTAAAGAATCCCTGACAAGCAGCATTCAACACAAAACAGATATTGTCAAGATCATCTCTGTATAGACAAGCAGGAAGGAAAAGCAAACACATTCTGCTTATACTCATTTACACGTTATGTTGCCATAAGCTTTCCTCAAATATTATGTAGATGGAAAACTAGACCTCATGCTGCTGTAAATCAGTAGTTGTGCTGTGGTGGCAGGAGAAAACAGTTAAGGGATTCAGTTTTCTTCCAAGAAAAATCATACTTTTCAAACCCATCTGAACCAGAGCCAAAGGAATATTCCTTATCTGGCTGCAATAAGCGTTCTTTCAAGCAGGCATATATATGACCAGCACATTATGCTCCAGCGAGGTCTATGCTGCCAGGAGGTGGAGGGGGGGATGAATCAATGGGATATGGGTGCCTAAGTCTCTTAGATCAAGAGACCCTGAGGGATTTAGGCACCCACCCTCCCCTGCATTTTAAAGGAATGTGGGTTCTTGCAGCCTCGCAACCTAGGAGTTCCCTGAAATTTCTCTTCATAAACAGCAGTTCATATTTTTATTAAGGAAACCACAGATGAACTTTGCACCTGGCAATTCTACCACACACATCCTGAGCTGGAAATCACCGAGCAGGAATTAGGGTCTTTAAATTTATGCATTAGTGCAAAATTGCTGCTGCACAACAACATCACTGTCTTAACATCTACAGTTCTTTTACTCACATTGCAAAAAAATGAAAATAATTAAAAAAAAAGTCAGAGAAAAAGCTTGATTTGGCTGCACCAAATAAAACCTTTGCATGCAATGTGTGACAGCACAAATCAACAGGCAGAGCTGCGATAAGGGCAGAATTTTGAACTCCTTTTTCCTTGTTTCAAATTGGCTCCCAAAGACGAGGTAGCTAAAAGAACTCCTTTGTCTCTAGTGCATTCTCTCCTGAAATGAGATCTGCTCATTTTTCAATGTCTTAGGGAATCTGTCTTTTGAACAGGACAGATTACAACTTAAATAAGTAGTGCTAAAAGCTACAGATAGAATTTCATGCAGCATCTTCACAAGACCCCAAACTGTGGAAGGTGAACACCACTATCCCCGTCCACTGTTCTTCATATATAACCATTTCTTCCTATTGTACCATTGCATCTGTTTTCCCTACATGTTAGTTGCCTGCAGTCAGCTTTCAGTTCCCAGCAGTCTGCTTGCCCAAATGATGGATTAACTATATCCTGGATGTAGAGACTGAAACTGCCTCAACAGTAAGCCAGTTTAGGTCAAATAAACTTTATTATTTCATGAACGACTTTTCCGTGGTAGCTATTCTGCTCCAGAAACTGCTGACCCCAGGCTCAGTACAGAATTGAATGGTTTGTGCTGAGCCTGAGTTAAAAGCCCTATAAGGCACGAGCTGGTGATGTGTGGAGGAACCTCAGTTCACCCATAACACATTAAATACCAGTGCAGATGCTTCGTGGCTCTGGATGGAGCCACCCTCTGTCATGGCCAGTACTAAAATGAATATAAATAATCCCAGCTTTACTCCACTGACTCTTCCCAAAACACATGGATGTCTGCACTGGAATTACCACAGTTCAGTTATGTCTTGCTCTGCTTTTATGCTTGATGTCTTCTTTAAAATGATATTATCCAGGTTTTCTATTATCTAGACATTGTAGCCTCCCATTAATAATAGAAATTTCATTGTAACAGAAAGCTTTTAGTTGTTTGTTTTAACACAGAAACAATTGATTCCTGCGATGCCTGTTCAAAGTTATCCTTTCTTTGCAGGGACTTGAGTCCACATGTCTAATGGGATCCTGGCTGGGAGATATAAAGTATTTTGGTATTGACGTCTTACAGCTGCTCCTCTAAAAGATCACCCACTTTGCATAGCCTAATTTAATACAAAGGAAAATAGAGCAAGAGAGAATCGGTGAGAAACATGCCCAGGATTCTGAAGCACCCAGGTAAAACAAGCCCAAAACTCACTCCAGGCTCTGCTCAAATGCATATTTAATAATTTTATGCAAAGCGCGAAAGATGGTACAGGAAGGATTAAGAGGGCTTCCAGCCCAGAAAATTCTGGCACTTTCCTGGAATGTGGTAAATATGGGGCAGTGAAGGGCTTTGAAGTTAGATCTCCTGTCTCCCAGAGGTGCGCTTCAATGACAAGGCTCCCGAGGAAAAACAGAGCTCCTCTTCCTTACCATGGTCATCCTGCGGGGAGGGGGGAGAAAAAAAAGGGGCTAAGTGTGCTCTGAGGCTGTGCTTCACTGCAGCCGGAGAACAAGGTACGTGTTCTCCTGCCTCCCTTGTGAATCCTGATGGGGATTTGGTGAGAGGCAAAAAGCCTTCATAGTTCAGGGGCTGAGAACATGTGCTCGGCAAAAATATTTAGGGAGGCTAAAGATTTTACCTGTGGAAATGGAAGTACCCAGGTACGACATGTAATGTTTAGGATTCAGGTAGCAGTTTTGTCATTTGGAGGAAACAGCCTTCCATACGCTCACTGTGGACGGGAAATATTAGCAAACCATGGCCAAATCTGCGTCCCTCTGTTTGGGGCATATTCAGGTAATTTAACTGCCGCTCATTTTCTGTTTATTCCCTGAAGAGGATCTGTTGAAATTCTTCATGCTGACTAATTTGTAGACCGAGGAAGGCCTCTTTACAAAACGGAAACCTTCCTAAAAACCTTTGTCATTAATTTTCGTTCATGCATGCATTTTAAAACATATAATTTTAAATTCTGGATACCATACTCAGCTTTCTGTTGTCAAGTTTTGTACTCCAGTTTTGATTTATTGTTTTCTAAATAGGTTTTTCAAAATTAAATAACTTTTTGGAAAATTGTAATTTTATACATGGGGAAAAGATATTGAAATTTGCATTGAAAGTTTTTTTTCCTAAACTCAACAGCTGACTATGAGAATGCAAAGTGAGATAATAAGAAGGTATTTTCATTTTTTAGCTTTTTTTAAAAAAAATAAGATATACTTGTTATATCTGAAGTTCCACTGCTTTGGAAATTAAATATAATTTAACAGAAAATATGTATTTCTTCCCATCATTCACAAACAAAAAGATTGGACTTCTGGTTTTCACTCCCAATAGGAAAAAAAATACAATTATGTCATGTCTAAAATTTATTCAGATAGGTTAGGTGCAAATGTGATGAATGGAAGACATGCAAAAAGAATACATCCCTCATATCTGCATGTGGAGGATTATCTCAAAAAAATGACTGATAAAGCAATTCTTCTTCAGATCTTTAAAGAGAAATGCACAAGGCACAAGCTTTCTATTACACAGTTTTGCTATGTTACTTCTTAGCAGACTCTTCCCATTATAATTTTAACCTATTCCGTATGGCTGAAGAGGAAAACAACTAGGAACTGGGAAATAGAGAATGACAGAAGTCATGCACCTTTTGTCTCCATGACAAGTTCTTGCAGAACTGGCTACAGGAGACTTATTGACAAAAAGAAGCCCACATTTGTCTTATTTAAAATTAAAAAATAAAAGATTCTGTTCAGTGATTTTGAAGTTCCTTGTGGTATATTCAATGCTTTTGCTGCTTGTCATCCCCACAATGTGCACTGTATTTGCTTATAACTGGGGACCAGCACAGTCTGGAAGCAAAAATGCTCACTCTCACACTGTGGGATGGTTACCTTGCACCCTTGATCTCACAGCTGTTGTAACTTCAAACAAATTCCCTTGGAGTCTCCATGGATGATCCTGGTACTCCCAGCCAGCCTTAATGGGTAGGGGGCAGGAAGGTATAAATAGACAAACTCAGGCAAATCCTTTTTTTTTGCCAATGCAGGACTTCTTAAATAATGGTTTGAACTTAAGAAAAATTTCTCTAATTTCTCATTCTGTGTGCCTCAGGTCTTTTTTCTTTGAGGATCAAACATACAATGTGAATTAATTAGTCTGTTCTACATGTGGAGCAAGTCTCAATTCATTTGCTAAACATAGGCACCCAACACCAACGGAGTATCCCATGGTATTGGATATATTTGTTTCCACAGGAAAAGTGGATCCGGAACAGAACCTATGGCAGATGTGCAACCTTCTGGAGCAGCACTTGCAGGTTAGTAAAAGTGTCCTGCAGTGCCTAAACTAGTGTCAGTTTCCTAATAAATGTAATTGAATCACACTGAATGTATGAAGACAAAGAATCTGACACATTATGAAGATCCAATTCAAGTTATCTTGAAATAAACAACATAAAACAACCAAGGACTTCTCTTTTCTTTCAACTATTGTCATGTCAACTATTTCAAATTGTAGAAAAATAAGTCAGAAAAATATATGTTTGAATGTATATGCAAACCCTGCAATTTTTAGCTAAATTGATCACTAAAGTAGTAAAAGAGTGAAGTTTTGTCTAAATAAGACAAGTAGAATCATGTCCTTAGACTTATACTTTTAAATTACAGGCACATGCATAGATAATAAGAATGATGAAATATAAAATATAAACAACAAGCGCTGCTGACTTGGGAGTACACATTCTTTGGACAAAATCTACTATGTCATTGTCAGACACAGAGTCGTCATCAAATACTTTAATTTTTCACCACCATGCATAACTTCGTATTTTACCCATGTTCATTTGAATCTTGAATTTGAAAATGTGTTTAGCTTTTTCATGGGCTTACTTAATGCCACTAACGATAACTCATCTTTAGCAGCAAATGAAGATGTAACTCTGCCAAAGCCCAGGTGGGAAGCGCCCCCAAAAACTGAGCAATTTGGCTTTGTATCCAAACATTTTAGGAGGCCAACCCATAGCTCTAAGAAGTGGAAAGATGCCAGGCAGAGGCCAAAGCTTTCAAGCCTGTTACTGAACCTTGACAAATGACTTTATAACAACACAGTGTACACAATATACATAAGTCTGGAATAATATTTTCCTCACTTGTTCATGTGTGATACAGCTCCATGCCAAAGTTGCAACAAAGGTTAGAAATTAATGATCCCTCCTCAACTGCCCTTCACGGTGGAGCTGCTTAGATCAGACCATGAGCACCTCTCCTATGAAGAAGGGATGAGAGTGTTGGGGTTGTTCAGCCTGGAGAAGAGAAGGTTCTAAGGAGACCTTATAGCCCCTTCCAGTACCTAAAGGGGGCCTACAGGAAGGATGGGGAGGGACTCTTTATCAGGGAGTGGAGAGATAGGACAAGGGATAGCGGTTTCAAACTAAAAGAGGGGAGATTTAGATGAGGTATCAGGAAGAAATTCTTTACTGTGAGGGTGGTAAGGCACTGGAACAGGCTGCCCAGAGAAGCTGTGGATACCTCATCCCTGGAAGTGTTCCAGGCCAGGCTGGATGGGGCTTTGAGCAACCTGGTCTAGTGGGAGGTGTCCCTGCCCATGGCAGGGCGGGGGTTGGAACTAGGTGATCTTTAAGATGCCTTCCAACCCAAACCATTCTATGATTCTATGAATAGCAGAATGACTCCTAAATTAAATCATTATAACCTGGTCCTTTAAGGTTCAATAAAGGTGTCTCAAGGAGTCTCAGTTTTGCTGTATGTGTAACCTGTGTCACAAAACTGCTCTTCCCACTTTCCACTTGGGTTTGTAAGGTGCAGAGTGGTGACCACCAGTTCTGCTCTTTGTCTGCAGCGTGTGAGTCCACTCCTGCTGGTGGGAACAACAGCAAGACGAGCTCCTCTGCTAAGATGCGCTAACCCTCCCTCAAGGAAGTGGGAAGCAAAGAACTCTGCTGGGACTTTAGCCTGCAACGTTGGAAGTATGGGGCAAGTGTTATGTAAAAGTCATCAAATTTTATCATGGGCACTGCTGAACCTATTTAGCCACCATTTCTCTGCCAGATATCCTTGTAACCTCAGATGATCATTCTGCCTTTCACCTGTTTAGCCAAACTCTAGCGAGGAAGCATAAAAAATAAAACCTTATGTATAACTAAATATAGCAAAAGTCCCATCTACAGTTTTAATTAGCTACAGGAATATATAATTTCAATCTAAGCTCTTTAGACAACATCAGGTGCATCTCAGCAAGCTGGAATTTATAAATTTAAATCCTCTTTCCATTTCCTTACAAATAATTCAGTTTCGCTGCATTTTTCCACTGCTTCATATAACCACAGGAATCTTTCATAAACAGTTGCTAATCTGAATTCTAAGGCTAGAGCTGTACAAATGCAGAGAAATTAGGCATTCTGCGCTGTATTCTGATTTTATATATATGAACATATGTGTATGTATATACATCTATATATGTGCATGTGTTTATACATACATATACACACATGCACAGTAAAAACTGCTGAAAGGGAGAACCATTCTGAGACTGTGGAAGCTGTCCTCAAGCTTTTCTACCTAAGCCCAAAGAGTGGATCCTATATAATCATTTCAGCATGCAGAATAAACTAAATGAAGTGAATGGTGACATACAGCTACTGTCACCTCTATATCAAAGAGAATGTGTATAGCAAAGTATTTCTAGCAACCAGATATTTCCACATCTAGGAAAATTCTGATCCAACTTCAAAAAGTCATCTGAAGGAATGTGGTGACTTAAACCATTTAAAACTTCACTGAAAAAACTTTGAAGGATTTACTTGTAATTGTGGAAAAGTATCACAGAATCACACAGAACCACAGAATGGCTCGGGTTGGAAGGGACCTTAAAGATCACCTAGTTCCAACCCCCCTGCCATGGGCAGGGACACCTCCCACTAGACCAGGTTGCTCAAAGCCTCATCCAGCCTGGCCTTGAACACCTCCAGGGATGGGGCATTGTCAGCTTCCCTGGGCAACCTGTTCCAGTGCCTCACCACCCTCACAGTAAAGAATTTCTTCCTGATATCCAATCTAAATCTAAATCTACCCTCTTTCAGTTTGAGGCCATTGCCCTGTGTCCTATCATAACACTCCCTGATAGAGTCCCTCCCCATCCTTCCTGTAGGCCCCCTTTAGGTACTGGAAGGGGCTCTAAGGTCTCCTTAGAGCCTTCTCTTCTCCAGGCTGAACAACCCCAACTCTCTCAGCCTGTCCTCCTAGGTGCTCCAGCCCTTTGATCATCTTCGTGGCCCTCCACCAGACCTGCTCCAACAGGTCCATGTCCTTCTTGTGTTGAGGACTCCAGAGCTGGATGCAGTACTCCAGGTGGGGTCTCACGAGAGCGGAGTAGAGGGGCAGAATCACCTCCCACGACCTGCTGGCCATGCTTCTTTTGATGCAGCTCAGGATGCAGTTGGCTTTCTGGGCTGCAAGTGCACATTGCCTGCTCATGTTGAGCTTCTCGTCCACCAGCACCCCCAAGCCCTTCTCCTCAGGGCTGCTGTCAAGCCATTCTCTGCCCAACCTGTATTTGTGCCTGGGATTGCCATGACCCACATGCAGGACCTTGCACTTGGCCTGGTTGAACTTCATGAGGTTCACACAGGCCCACCTCTCAAGCCTGTCAAGGTCCCTCTGGATGGCATCCCTTCCCTCCAGCGTGTCGACCATGCCACACAGCTTGGTGTCGTCGGCAAACTTGCCGAGGGTGCACTCAATCCCACTGGCCATGTCACCGACAAAGATGTTAAACAGCACTGGTCCCAGTACTGACCCCTGAGGAATGACACTCGTCACCGGTTTCCATGTGGACATTGAGCCATTGACTGCAACCCTTTGAGTGCGGCCATCTAGCCAGTTCCTTATCCTCTGAGTGGTCCATCCATCAAATCCATGCTTTTCCAATTTAGAGACCAGGATGTCATGTGGGACAGTGTCAAACACTTTGCATAAGTCCAGGTAGATGATGTTGGTTGCTCGCCCCTTATCTACCAATGCTGTGGCAACATCATAGAAGGCCACCAAATTTGTCAGGCACCATTTGCCTTTGGTGAAGCCATGTTGGTTGTCACCAATCACCTCCTTATTTTCCATGTGCCTTAGCAGAGTTTCCAGGAGGATCTGCTCCATGATCTTGCCAGGCACAGAGGTGAGACTGACCGGTCTGTCGTTCACTGGGTCATCCTTTTTTCCCTTTTTGAAAATGGGGGTTATGTTGCCCCTTTTCCAATCAGCAGGAGCTTCACCAGACTGCCATGACTTTTCAAATATAATGAAAAATGTCTTGACAACTTCATCTGCCAGCTCCCTCAGGACCCGTGGATGGATTCAGTTTCATTCGACTTATTTTCAGTCAGCCATCTTCGGAGTGTGGTCCCCTTAGGATCTTTATTCACATGGGAGACTTGAGACAGCTCACCCAAGATCGGCATTACCCCTCCAGGCATTTCTCTCTTTTATGTCTAGAAGAAACTTGGGGCTACGACACTGCTAAGTCTAAGCAGTGAAATCTGGATGCAATGAATTTGGCCTTAGGAAACTTAAGAACTCATTTTCACCTCAGATATTAATCCAGTCTTTGGATTGAGTCAATTAAGCATTTGATGTTCGGCACGTCCAAATGAAGGACTGAGCATTGTGGCTTGCCAGTAACAGCCCAATATATTGTAGAATAATAATGTATTTTGTGAATACCAGAAAGTTAAATTTTATTAAAAGCCTTCAGCTTAAGCAAGGCTATTTCCTTGATTGCTATTTAATTTTTAGGCTGTGACAATAACTACCTCACCATGTGCTGGTTGATTTCCTAAGAGTGTTAAAGCACACAGTAAGTCAGACATAGCCGTTCCAAAGATGCAAACAGTGAGGCAGAGCAGCCCTATGCCAAGTTGTCCTGGAAATATGCATGAAATAGGGTTTAATCATCATCATGAGATAAGTACAAGGATTTATCAATTTAGCTAGTATTTATTAACTTAACCACTGGTCTCCAAACTTTGAAATCTAATAAGTACTCTAGAACAGTACACAGGGATTTTAATAATTTTCCTGTTTGTGAACAAAGAGAATTTCAAGCTATCAAACTGCACTATTGCATTCTTTTTAGCTAATCAGTTTTGGTGCTGTTATATACATTTCCAACAGAAAAAAAAAAAAGAAAAAAAAAAAAAAAAAAAAAGAAAAAATCTCCCTTCAAAGATACAAAAAACAGCTTAGCAATTTGCCTTTTTTTTTAAAAGCTTTAGTCTCACAGAAACTTGGTCTCACCATTTGGGAACTCACTGAATTTCAAAAGATATTTACGTGTCCAATCACCCAGTGAGATTTCAAAAGCACCTTGTGTTTAAGTTCCACTGATAATATGATGATTCTATTGAATGCCTTCAAAATCCATACCTTAATTCTTAAAGAATCAGTCCTTAAAGTGGAAGCAGCTTCCTAGTTATCTATGTATTTCTCATATATTTCTACTGTTTCTTGTTCCCCTGAAATGGGGGGAACTGAAATGAGTTAAAGCACTATCACTTAGGTCCTTTCAGTGTGCTCAGTGACAAAATCTTATATTCCTTTACCTTTTCTAGTAGCTGAACTGGACTCTTCATTTTGCTTATGGTCATACCAGTCCCAGGTCATTGAGTTTTAATCCTCCACAAAACAGGAAAGGTGATGGCTGTAGCCGGGTACCGTATAGGTGCATTTATAAATGAATACTATTTTGAGGACCTGAGGTGCAAGAATTCATTCCAGTGCAATGGAATTCATTGAAGAATTGTCCAAGAATTCATTCCATGTTTCAAAAGCTTTCTGCCAAGTATTTACTTTGCACTCTCTGCTTCATATACAGTCACCTACAGCAGTGAAATGGATGGGCAATACCAAGCTGTTAGGCATCAACACAACCACCGTCAAAGCTTCAAGTTTGTTAGAGTACTGTACTGTAGTGCTGCATAACTGAAATAACCACCACATGTTAAAGCAGACAATGAAGCACTTTTCCCATCAGAAAAAAGCCCTTAGTTTGGCAAATCACCACACAAGCCATGTAAAGCATTTCCATTCAGAGTTAACTTCAAAGATACTATAAAAATCCAGTTTTCCTGTCCACAGACAGAAGTCCTTTCACCCACAGATAGTACGAGGGTAAGAACCAGCCCAGCACAGCCTTGAGGGTTTGGAGGGACAAAACCAGGTTACTGCCTTGATTGAATCTGTAAGCTAAAACATCATTGTTATGTACAATCAGGAAGGCAACTTGCCCTCATTGCAAACAAAGAGAAGGGTAAAGCAATTAACTACAGAAAGCATCTTGTGCTTTCACACAGCTCCTCTGAAGAATGGTCAGAAGAATGGACAAGTTTTCCTCAAATTTGACAAAAGTTAAGCAAAGGCTAAATTTACTACAACATGAAGAACTATATCACCAGGGTCCTAGAAAGATAGATCTTTGTGATGTCAGTAAAAGCATTGAACTTTCAGAGTACATCTACCTTACACTCACCACAGTGAGAGCAACATGGCTAAAATAACCAGCTCAGGTCTCTGTAAAAGTCTGTTTTTTACAAATATGAAACTCAGGTTGCGGTAATTTGCCTCGTTTCTCAAATATATTTTGCATCATGCAGTGCTCTGTCTATTACATCTGTTAATATTAATACACCAGTTATTAGTGAAACATGGTACTATCACAGTGATCTGGGCTGTCTTAGGATGACCATTATCCAGGTCCAATCAGTCAAATATTCTGCTGGTAAAATGAGAGAGTCAAAAAAAACCACCAAACCACAAAGTAATAAAGATATTAGCACTTTGAGAATAACGAACATAAGGTTTCAGAAAAGAAATAAACCAGCCATTTTTACACATTTTAACTGTGGAAAACACTTCAGTTTTGTTGTTGGCAATTTCGTTTTCCTATTTGAGTTTGAATACATATAAATAAGGTTATACTTCTGAATAAAGAGGTTGGGTAGAGCTGAGAAAACAGCATAATGCGTAAGCTTCTCTCTGATGTTGAGCGGTTCACTCAACAAGGAGTTCAGTTTGTCCAGAATCCAACTTTAACAGCAGCTTGATCAAATTCACATGTAAAGAACCTGTCCCCTGGGTATATTCCTGACTGCTGAGGGACTGACCAGGAAAGCAAACTTCTTACCTATTTTGTCACCAACATACTCTTGTGTATCTATTCAACTGTTTCTTAACATCAGTGTGTGTAAGTGCCCCTAGAACATCAGAAAGAAGTGAAATCAAAACAATGTTCCTTACTTTTTTTTTATTAGGCTTCTGCTTTTGAAAACAGACTGGAACTTTGCCAATCAGATGCAAAGCAAGCTTAGAGAAACCAAATAGTACCTATGGCTCTAGTAGCATAATCTAAATGTGTTCCAAGGTTCACAATATACAGCTGTTGGCAAAGAGTGAATATCACAAATAATACCCTTTTTAAGAGATATATCTTTATTTAAAACTTGATTCTCATATAAATAAAGTATTTCAGGAAAGTAACGTCAAATTGTTAACAGTGATATGAAGCAGTCTTCACATGTCATTTATTCCTACTTCCATGCAAAAAATGTTGAAAGAGCTAAAAGTATTCTTGGCGTCTAAAGAAAAAAACATATTGGATCTTTCAGCTATTTCCTTTGGGAGAACATTAAAGGCAACCCTGAAGCATCAACAGGACATCTAAGGAAAAGGAATGGTAAAAGAGAAATCACAAAAAGAAACTACGATAGTTGTGGGGGTCTTGAAAGTTAGATAAACATTTCATGATTTAGCTGGCTTAAAGACATTAGCCTTACTGTTGCCTGTAGCAGTATTATACTGCAGTCATCCTTTGTACAAATGATATCAGGCTATCTATTTTACTCTCTCCCAATTAAAAAGTTCATGTTTCTTTTCCACCAAGACTTGCTGATAATAAGAAAAAGGAAATATTGGAAACGGCTTTTGAAGGTAACTTCAAAGGGGTTTTTTTTGGCTGATAACATAAGATTTTTCTCCCACCAGTTCACCCAGACCCACCCTTCTTGTCAGCTCTTAAACATATTTTTCAACTATTCTTCTACTCGTTGGTCATTAGATTTTCTCATTTCCCTCTGCTAGAACGCCTCTTTTCTATTAACTTGGGACTATTCTTCCAGATTATCTATCTTTAAAAACTATCTACTTTCCTGCCAATTAGTCCTAACCATGGTCATGGTCCTTCTACTCATCCAATAGCTCATGTTACAAAACAGAAACATCCTTTTTCCCTGAAATGGAGACTATCTAGGGAAGAGACAATCCTAAATAAAGAAAAAATGCTGTATTTTTCATTACATCTTTCAACTGTGAAAGATTTCAATGGTCAAGGGTTTTTCACGCTTGGCTCAACAATACAAAAGGCACTAGATTTTTTTTTTTTTAAAATTACTATTATACTGGATAGATATGCTTTAAAAAGGTTGGTTTTGTTTGTTTTTTTAAAATCAACCTTTAATTGCTGTGTCTCCAGATAAAAGCAAATTTGAAACCATTTGATTTTACTTTCTGTTCAACAGAAGAAACATTAAGTTAGATTGCTTTGCTCATGGGAAAGGAAAGGTTGTGCAGAAGTGGGTGGAGTTGAGTAGAAAACCTGGGTGAGAGGGGAAGCAGGCTTTCCAGCAGAGGGAGAGGCAGGTCATACCAGACTTGGGCGGGACAAACATCAGCAACAGCTGACACATCCTGAATCCAGTAACAACTTGCTGGGACACTTCTTGCATAGTCAAAATAGGCAAAGAAGCCATAGCTGCTCTCCAGAAGTCTAACTAAGCTTCTTAGCTAGGTCCTGAGCTAGATGACAGGCTTTAACTCCAGTTGAGTATGTCTGGGGCAAATGCAGCTGGTTAAAAAGATCCCAGATTACTCTTATTTCAGATGTTCTCTGGAAGAATACATCTTTATTTTCCAGAATATTTTAAAAGACAAATCCTCTAATGCCTGGGGCAAGAACCACAATGATCCAGGAGCATCAGTCTATGCTGGCCCCAAACTGTTACCTCAGATTTTTTTTATTTTTTGTAGGCTAGTTGAAATCTAATACCTTTCAGAAGTGCAAACCAACTATCTGCCCAGGACCATCATCAGCAATATGTTCCATGTCAACTGGCCAAGCATAGCCTACACACCTCAGTCTATCTGTATTTTTCCTTTCTCTTGAGCAACATTTGTCATGTAATATGAGGAAAACAGCTTGGTTTTTAAGGCTAGATCCAACCTCATCAAAGTAAACACAAAACTTTCCAATAACCTCAGCAGAACTTGGATATGGCCTTTACCTTCCTCTGTCTTTGAAATACAGATGATGATTTTGAAAAGTCCTTTGTGGATTTGCATATCTTTTCTGCATCTAAGTCTAGTACCTTATGTTTACACGGAGCTGGGTGGCTTGCTGCTTCTCTTTCCGTCTTATTTTTTGTTATTGTTGTTTTACTAATACATTAAATCCTTTAAACAGGTGCTTAGCATGCTTAATTTGTTTCCCGTTACCTGAACTTTGAAAAAAACAGATGTCAGACTTGACCCACACCTCTGTGGAATTTACACCTCATCTCAACAGTCTGACACTGCTCCTGTTGCTGGAGAGAACAGCTGAGTGACCAGGTCTGTACCTTCCACAGACAGACTCTTCTTTGAGAAAAATAACAATTAAATAATCACTTATCTTTCATGCTTTTGTTGCAATTGCACTGAAAAACTCCTGGAGTATCTGAGGCTTGCATCCATGGCAACATAATATTTGCAGGCTCAAATCATAAGAAATTTGTAAATGGCTATGTGAGTTCAAAAAAAAAGTTTAATTCCTTCAAGCAGGGAAGTCACAAGACACATGCTTTAGCAGATATGAAACCAATAAGGGTGCATGACTATGCATATCCTGAACTTGATATTTCTGATATTACTCTGAACAAGACTGCTCTTTTCTCCCACTTCCCCCCTCAAAACCACTCTGGATATAATATTTCAAAATATATTAGTTTCCCTTTTACATGTGTATAAGTGAAGCAGGAATAGTATTGGAACATTTGTTCAGTCCTCTGGCAGCTGTTACGTGTTGACCCCATTTCAGGTTTGCATTCTTCCTCCCTCTGCCTAGACACACCCCTCTGACCCCTGTTGGTACACGTATGGGACCTCCCTTGGCATTCTGGTCTGACACAATATCTGATCACTGTAAGATGTTTGAACAAGTCACAGACCTAATAGAACATGTCTTCAGATTGCCTGGGGGAGGAGGAACCTGCATAAGCCCCTTCATCATGTTACTATTTCTCAGCCATCTGTCACGTACCTTTCTGCACTTGATCAATCCCTCCTTAGCTCTGATTAGCACCTCGTTAGGCCCCCTCGGTTTTGTACAAAGGGAAGGACACAGCAACAGCCTCCTTTCTACATCAAGGAACAACACGAGATTCGTTCCACAGAACATGATTTCCAGCACTTCTGCTGAGTGTTGAGCTGGTTCTTTTTTCAGAAGCATGGCTGCCTTTTGTGCAACCCAGCTTTCCTCCTTGTTCTTATTTCACTTGTCTAGTTTGGGGGAATGCAGAGAAACACAATTTTCTGAACTGTATTAAATAGTACGGGCTTCACAATTTATCTCTACATGATGTTCTTTGGTTTTGTTTGGGTTCACAAGTATGCTGAAGAACGGATATATCCCTAACTAAAGTCACCAACCGGTGCTCCATGATATGGAGACTTAAAGGATTACTTATGTGCAGTGCCCAATCATTAATACATCCTTGGACCCCAGCAAATGCAAGGTGATTGTCCATGGTTTGTCTTATAGTCATGTGCCTCCACAACAGAACACATGTTCTTCAGTATTGCACCAAAATATTTCTGTCATTTCCAATTCTAAACTTTTTGGGGAAAGAGTTCTCTCTATTTTGATTATATTGTAATATGCATAATAGGCTTCTGATCTTATTTATAAGACTAACTCCAAAACAGTGGTATTTCTACAGTCCTTACTTGTAATAAAATAAAGCCAAACACTGTTAATCTAATAGATTAGAAAAAGACTAAGACATGCTTCAAAACAGCAGTTCACCAAATGTTAAATCAACGGGTTGTCAACTAAAAATTTTTTCCATGCATCATCATATTCTCTTATCTGCTTCCCTAACAGAAAATATGATTTAAAAAGCTCCTAAACACTATTCTGATCATGAGCTCCAGACCACAGAACAGCCAATCTTGGGCCACAGTTCAGAAAGTGCTACCCATCAGCGTTTGAACTTTATCAATCAGGAACTGTCCCTGCAGAATTTTTAAGAGGATTTCACTTTTCTTCTACGTTTCTAAAAAATCTGTTTCTTGAAGATCATCAGTTTGTGAATGAAAGGAGAAAATACTACTTCCCCACTGTTAATAAAGGATATGGTTTTTGCGGTTCTAAACTCTGTTACTAAGGTATTTTATAATCTCCTACCACCATACAGAGAATGAATCTTTCTTATCTATTCTGTTCTGTCAAGACATTCTTCATGGAAGAATTTAGATAGATAATTGGTAAAGAAAACAAAAAAATAAAAGCCTAATACTCCTCTGGTTTTCCTAAGGACTGATCCAAAGATACTACAATTTTCATGTCAAAATCCCTTTTGTGTGCAAAATTAGGGACTGTGTTATATCAAAGACATGTTCACTGCTCGCCAAAAGCAATAAAAGTCCAGTATTGTTTAAAACACAGAAATAAAGCAGAAGCCTTGAAGTGGAATAATTGACACTTTCGGCTAGGAGGTATAGCACTGAGGCACTTTTAACCTTTGTAGGAGCTGGTAGTGCTTAGCATCTTGATTTATTAATCACTTATCCCCTAAAAATCACCCCCAATAATGAATTTTCAAGTAGTTTGGAGGTGAAGGATCAAATTCAGACTTTAAGCATATGGAAATAACTCCAAGTTTTTCTATACGTTATCCAACAAAATAACCTAAGTGATCTCAGCTAGTTCTGTACCTTGGGTACCTGTATTTCACAGACATTTGATATTATATAGGGCCTAAATGCCTGAAGATCTTGTAGAAGTTGTATAGACATATATTAACTTCTTTTATTTTTTACCCCGGGCTCCAATTCTTTATGAAAGTTTGGGTATAGGAATTTACAATAACTTATATTCCTATTATTTAAATCAGCTAAATGCAAGCCAAACTCAATTTCTCCAAACAAACATAAGATTTATTTTGTCAGTTTATTCACTGTCAGCCTAAAGAAGGACTTGTCTAAACTAAATTATTTTTCCCCAGCTGTACCAGTTGCTTTAATAGAAGATGCTGCATTTTCCTACAGATTTGAACAATGTACTGGGCAGAGCAACTGTGAAGATCAGAGATGACCATGAGTTTATATACATAAAATGTAGTTTCTAAGAAATGTTTCTAAGAAATATAATGCCAAAGTTCCTTATCCATGCAAAAAGAACATGAACAGTGGTACCTTCTGTAAGTTGTTCTAAGTAGCTCTAACAAGGGAAAACAGTGTATGAGAACAGGATATTATTATTATGAATGCAGAACCAATAGCACAGCCATGTTATAAATATAGAGGAGAAATACGGAAATACAAAGAACGGAAATAGAAAAAAGATTCTAATAACTGGACTCAGCTGAACTTCTTTATAGTAGTCATTATACTATTAGACATATTTCTTGGCTAAATTACACTATAAGTAGTAAATATGAATTCATCCTGCTGTTTGACCTTTGCACTTTAATTTAGCAAAGCTTCATACGAAATTCTTGCCAACAAGTCAACACAAGATCAAAATCACATTTCTTGTTTCTCTCAATGCTGTTAGAATCTTAACATGCAACAGTGATTTTTTTTTTTTTTTT
>VYZM01000024.1:20472-33529 GCA_013398915.1 Dromas ardeola | reverse complement strand
GAGACCATGGGGGTGATGGCGCCAAGAAGGGACCCAGGTGTCTGGGGGGGAGACAAGATCATGGGGACAATCTCTCCAAGAAGGGACCCAGATGTCCAGGCAGAGATAAGACCACGGGGTCAAAGTCTCCAGGAAGGGACCGAGACATCCAGGCAGAGATGAAACCATGGGGGTGATGTCCCCAAGAAGGGACCCAGGTGTCTGGGTGGAGACAAGATCATGGGGACACCGTCTCCAAGAAGGGACCCAGGTGTCCAGGCAGAGATGAGACCATGGGGTTCGTGTCCCCAAGAGGAACCCAGGTGCCTGGATGGGGACAAGATCATGGGGACCATCTCTCCAAGAAGGGACCCAGATGTCCAGGTGGGGCTGAGGCCATGGGGGTCAACATCTCCAAGAAGGGACCCAGGTATTCAGGGGGGGGACACGGATGATGTCATAGTGTCACCTTCACTCGGAAAGGATGCAGGCACCTGGCCAGGGGAGCCCCATCACCACTGTTACGTGTCACGAGCAGCTTCAGGCCTCAGCCCACAGTGGGGCAGGGTTGGGGGGTAATGATGGGGGAAGTGGTTTATTGGGGCTGTCTGGTGCCACTTCCCCTCTGCCCATCCCAGTACCCCCCAGTGCCAGGACTGGGCTGTTTTCCTGCCCCAGTGCTCCCAGTACCCCCTCAATGCTGGGACTGGGCTGTCTTCCTGCCCCAGTGCTCCCAGTACCACCCCCCCAGTGCTGGGATTGGGCTGTCTTCCTGACCCAGTGCGCCCGGTACCTCCCCTCCCAATGCTGGGACCGGGCTGTCTCCCTGCCCCAGTGCTCTCAGTATCCCCCAGTGCTGGGACCAGTCAGTGCCCAGTGTTCCCAGCAGCCTCCCAGTGCCCTCCCACTACCTCACAGCCCAGTGCTTCCTGTGTTCCGAGTTTCCTCCTCAGCCTCGCAGCTCACAGTGCCTTCCCAGTAATCCCCAGTGCCTTCCCAGTGCTTGCCCAGTGCTCCCAGTAACCCCCAGTCTCCATAACCAGAGCCAACAGATCTGATAATCCCCCCATAAGCAGGGACCGGTCTCTCCCCAGCTCTTCCATGTTCCTGCTAGAAAGGGGTATTTTGGTTAAATTAACAATTTTTTTATCAAGGGCAGAAACATCTCTTGGTGTCACCTCTGCCACGGGTCGATTTTTTTTTCCCTTTTTTTGTTGAAAACCAGCCAAAACTGGCCTAAAACTAGTTTCGCTTTCTGCCCTGGGTCCTTTTTTAATTGATTTTACAGCAAATTTCACAATTCCAGCTCAAATTTCCTAATTGTTTTTTTTTGCGGGGGAGAGAGCTCCCGCGGTTAATTTTCAACTCGGCGAGGGAATTTTGTTACCCATAATGAATTTTTGCATTTCCGCTGATCAATAATGTATAAATTCCCCCAAAACTTCGATTTTTAGCTTAGAACTCTCAAAAAAACCCCAAGCCTTAAAATGTCACCTAATTCTGTGATTCTGTTTTCACACAGAATATAACAATTTTAACAGAATTTCTTCAATTCCAGAATTTTTCAGCCACCGGGATGGATCTAAAGGGGTCGTTTGTTTATTTTTGGGACAAAAAAAGACCAAAATGCTCACATGGTATTTTTTAGGGAAAAAACCTAAGTTTTCTTGGGTGAAAATGGGCTGAATTAAGAGATGTAAAAGTGAGCAAAATTGGGGTTTTTGGGGTTTTTATTATCTGTGGGAGAGACGGGGGCTGGAGATGGTGGGGGGGGATAAATATGGAAAAAAAGTCTTTTAAAAATGGGGAGAAAAAAGAGGATTTTACTAAAGTTGTCTTTTCTGAGAGTTAAGGAGAAACCGTGATGTGGCAGCAGAACTGGGGAGAAAAAGGTGAAATTCAGCAATGCCGAGAAATGGTTTTGTGCAGGTGAGTGGGCTTTTAACCTTTTTAAAGTGGTTATTTTAACTGAAAATCCCCTTTTTTGGCAAGTTTTGGGGTGGTAGGGATTTTATTGAATTTTTTTTAAGGAATTGCATGTCATTAATCAGAAAAAATGTGAGCGTGGAGCCTCCGGATCTCCCCAGAGCTGCGTGAGTTCATCCAGTTCCCCAGCAGGAAGTTTGAAATGTACCTTTTTTTTTTTAATGAAAATTGCCTGGAAACGGGGGAAAAAAATAATGCTGGCATCAGCAGTTCCAGGATTTTTCGCAAATCCAGTGGTTGGAGTGGGAACATCGCTCGTCGTTCCAGATGCCGCCAGGCCCAATGCTGCCGCAGTCCTTCTGGTCCTTGTCCTTGTTTTCCTTCCACGTGTTCCAGTAGCTGGAGAAAAAGGAAAAGAAAAAAATATTAAAAAACAAAAACAAGCACCGTGGCAGCGGGGCTCTCAGGAAGAGGTATAATTTGTATTTTGAGGGAAGAAAACCACTAAAACTCTCAATTTTTTTTTTTTACCACCAGCTAGAAAATGCTCCGATAATAGCATTTTTCCACCATAAACCCTTTGAATTGCGTAAAACTACCAAAAAACAAAGTTTTGGTGGATCAACTTCTCCTTTTCCCATTTATTTTCTGATTATTTTCCTGTTTTTGGAGGAATTTTTACCTAAAATTCGCCCGTTCACCATTAGTCCAGACCCAAGTTCCTTCCACCAGTTGATCTGTCACCCCCAGCCAGTATGTGCCGCTCCTAATATTGTCCTTCAGGAAATTCTACAAAAAAAGAGGCAGAATTTGGTTAAAACACTCCCAAAATAATAATTCTGGTGGATTATGGAGCCTCTTGAGGCTTTTGAGGTCATCGCCGGCAATACCTGAGCAGTGTTTTTTTGGTAAATAGTGAATAATTTGGGTAATTTTAAAAAAATGCGTACACAGCACTCCGGAAAGGAGATTTTGAGCTTTTTTTTCTCTTCATTTTTATCACTTTTTTCCTAAAAACAAGAATTCATGGTCAACTGAACTGGGCTTGACCCTTGGCGCTGCTCTCCACCTCCAAATCTCATGAGCCCGATGGCAAATTTTGGTTATTTTGAGCCAAAAAACCAAGGTTTTAGAGCTGCTGTGGTTGCCACAATGGGAGTTTTCCAAGAAAATGGGTATTTCAGGGCTGAGAAATTGGTTATTTTTCGCTCGGGAGCGGCCGACTGACCTGTTCCAGCTCGGAGTTGATGATGACGAGGTGAGCGCCTTGGTCTGTGCAGATCTCCTGCGCGTCTGACCAGCTCATGGTCTCTGTCGAGAAGGAATAACAGCTTTTCTCGAAGATCTTCCAACCAGCTGAGCACTTCTTGTCATCATGGACGGATCTACAAATCAGCGCTGAAAGGACCAAAAAAACCCCCAAAACCAGGGGGGAAAAAAAAAATCAATTTTTCTTGGCTGACAAAACCTCCACGGTGTCCTCATCAAGGCGGCATCTCAAAATTAGTGTAAATCACCCAAATTTTCCATTGCTGTGGTCTTTTTGGGCTGAGATCAGGTTTCTCTCCCAGTGTGTGACAACGGAGACGGAGATCCACGTATTTTTTACCTGCCATATCCTGCAATTCCTCATAGTATTTGTGCATCCCACTCCGCATCCGCGTCTGGTGCCGGCGTGTCTCCAACAGCTCCTGCCGCACTGGGGGGAGCGCAATGAGGTAAACTACCCCCCCCTCTGATATTTTTCCTCCTTTTCCCCCCTTCATTTTACCCAAATCTTGAATTTTTTTCCCCCGGGATTTATTACTTTTCCACACACAGAAATCTCCATTTCCTGCAAAAATTTCCTGCATCGCCATGTGGTGGGGTTTTTTTCCTCTTTAGGTGACATTTTGCTGTGATATCACCCAAATTCTCATTTAATTAATCACTTGTTTGGCAGCCGTTAAGGATTTTGCCCATTATATTTGATTTTTGCAGGATTTTCTGTATGATTTATGTCCTTCCCTTCCTTCAACAGAGATAACGGGGTGGATTTTGCCCCCGCTAAGATCCTACTCAGGATAAATCCCATTATTTGGTCCTATTTACACCCTTTTGGGGCTAATTCCTTCAGGATTGGGGCATGAGCTTAGTCGGCATCCGGTTCTACGTCGTTTACCCCACCATAATTCCCAGTGGAAATCAGAAACAAATCAGTCAAAACTGGCGTTGATTTAATAAGAGACAGAGCAGAACAAGGAGCTGCTCAAAAAGGCAATTCAATTTTTCCTTAATTTACACCAAACAGGCAAAACCAGTGCTAGAAAAGAGCCAAACACCAAAAGAAAATGTGTCCCCCAAACGCTGTTAAACGTCACCACGGGGATTTGGGTCCTACCGTTGGCTTGATTCTCCGAGCAGTTTGACCTCAAGAGCTTTAATTCCTCCATAATTTCCATCTCTGAAACAAAAATGAAAGAAAAACCATGGCTGGATCATACCAAGGAATCACCAGCGGTGTCTAAATTTGCCCAATTTCTGGCTTTTTTTTTAGGCAGAGTGGGGAATTCCAGAGAGGATTTACTCTAGATTTACACCCTGGCGCAAACAGGGCGTGGTGCTGGTGCAGGCAGGAGAAGGCAGCACCCAGATGTAAGTACCCGGGGGGGTTAATTTTGTGCCAAAACTCAAAAATTCACATTCACGTGTGGAATTAAAACCAAACTCAAATTCACACATGGACTTAATCACCAAATCGTGACAACGGATGGGCTTTAGCTGGAGTTCCCACATGGATGGACACTTAAAGCATCGTGTTATTATATAGAACTATATAATTATATATAATATATAGTATATTTTATATATAATATATTTTTAACATTTAAAATGCTTTTTTCGGGGGTGTTTTAACCAAATTTGCTGCTTCACAGCCCAGCAGGGACCCTTCTAGGGACACTCACGCTTCATCATGGCCAAGGTGAAGAGCAGCACCCACGCGACGAAGCTGAGGGCTACCAGGATGTAGAGGATGGCCACCGATGTCATCCTGCGGCTCTGTCCCCTGTCACCTCCAGGTTCTGGGTCACCTGCGGGGGGAAAATAGGGGAGAAATCCCAGCTTTCTGGGTCTGGATCTGACCGAGGCCTCTGCTGCGGAATAACAGCATTGCTTGAGAGCGACTCACCCTTCTGGGAAGGATTTGGAGATGCCGGTTTCCCTGCCAGGATGTAAACCCCTGTTGGGAGGAAAGAAAAAGAGTCACCGGGGGGTGTTTTTGGGGCATTTTAGGACCAAATCCTGCCCCGTGGAGGTCCTCAATTGCAAAGGTGCTACCTCTGCCTGCTTTGCTCCTCTGGCTCTGCAGATCTTCATTGGGCACCGGCGATTTGTGGCCACGATCCGACTCTGACAGGGAGACGTCGTCATAATCGTCCTCGAAGCTGTCTGGGGATGCTATGCCAGAGGGAAAAAATGGGTGAAAATCAGGGTTTTTAACCAACTGGGAATCCCAGGCGTTAACGATCAGCTCAATCCTTCAGAAAGCGTGAAAAATGCAATTTCCCTTTCCCCTTTGGTACACCCACAGCAAGGTTTTTACACCCTTTTCTCAATATATATTGATTTTATCACCTTTATAGAATTTTATAACATAACATATAAGCCGGGTTCTCCCCTCAGTTGCAAATTTAAGCAATTCTGCTTGAAATTTGAAGCGCTCTGTGGCAGGAGGGGATGAATTCGAGCCGGAAAAGTTATAAATACCATCTCTGAGTGAGGACAGAGCAATTAATTCCCTCTTAGTCCCCCCCAGCATGGATTTTTGGGATATTTTGGCGTCTATTTGATCGCGTTCGACAAAAGGAACAAAATCTGGAGAGAAACACCACGTTTGACCAACCGAGCTGAAAATAAAGCCCAGTTTGTCCGCAGGGAGGCACCACGGGGAGTTCTGCTTTCCATCAGCACTACAAAAAAGCCTGAAAAAGTGAAAAAAAAATGCTGATTTACCCGGTCTGAAGTCACCTACGGGTGTCATTTTCCCAGCAACGGAGTAAATTCCTGCCAAAGAAAGGAAAATAGCTTTGAGGAAAAGGCAGAAGATCCTCAAAACCACCAGTTGGTGCTGCTTTGCCTCCAGCAAGGAAGTTGCCGATGTTTTTTTAAGGCCCGGTGTGGAGTTTACACCTGAAATTGGGGCCAAACCTGGAGATTTAGGGACTTTTCGACCGCAAAGTGGGACCCACGTCACTCCAAGCACCCCAAAAGTGTTTTGCCACCCTCCATACCACAACGAAACTTCGCTGCAAACACCTCCCGGCCCCAAAAACACGCGTCAAGGACACACGGAAAGCGGGGAATCTCCCCAGATTTTACCTGCTTGTCTCACCAGCCGCTTGGTGGGTGCCGGGGGACCCAACCAGTTGCCATAGGTCTCCTGCCGGGCCATGCTTGCCCTGGGGCAAGTAGCCACGCAGGCGCCCAGCGAGGAGCTAAACCCCTCGGCACGCGTCCCGGCACACCCCTCGCCGCCTCCGGCACCCCATTTTGGTCGACAGTTCGGCCCCAAGGTTTCAGTTCCTTCTCAGCGCCGGGACAGCGGTGACATGCAAATGGGCAGCGAAATGAGAGGCGAAACTGCGCTCATCCCTTGGCAAAAATTAAAAAAAAATCCACCTTTTTCGGTGGATTCAGTGAATTTGGCAAATTTGGCACATGAGGGGGTTGGGTTTGGGGGGGAAACGGCGATGCCGAAGGTGCTCTGCCACCAGCAGGATTTAACGGTGGCTCCCATGTGGATTTGAGGGTTTTTTAGGGATTTTAGATAAAACCATGGATTTTAGATAAACCACCTGGTACCTACAGGTGTTAAACACTGCACCGGTAAAATCCCAAATCTTCCCGCGGAGCCATGCCGGGAGGGAAATCCGGCAACACAGCCCTCTTGGCAAAACAGGTGTCGCGCTTCAGCACCCTCGAGTTGGGGATTTGCATACGCACCCCAAAAAACACATTCACGCCTCGTTTTCACTGCTCTCTCTTCCCTTTTTTTGGTATTTTTTTACCTAAACCCTGGGAAAAAAAGGTGCGCACCCACCCTCCTTGGTGCCGCGTCGGCTGGATTTATGTGAGTCTTGGTTCAAATAGCAATCAAAGCGCTTTATTTATTGTTTTTGTTTTTCCTGATTAACCGGCAAGTGATACGTTGAGCCTTATCGCAACAGGTTCGCAAAATGTAACAAACACCCTCAAAAATCTGTTAAAAACTTCCCCCAAAATGACCCCCTCAGATTGTTTAACCCCTCTGCCACAGCGTTGTGCCCCTTCCAAGCAGTGCATCCTGCTTTTAGGAAGCAGAGTGCCCATTTTTTGACAACTTTTTTCCCCCCCGAAGCCTTGTGTTTTCACCCTGTGCTTGGTTTTGCCCTTTTTTTTGCTTTTTTCCCCCGTTTTTAAGCCATTAGCAGCTGCGCTCACAGATCCAGGCCCTGGGACTGGAACAGGGAATGTCATTCCAGTAGCCGTTGGGGAGGATGGTGGCACAGTCCTCACCGTGGTGGCCTGCGTCGTTGGGTTCGCCGCTGTTCCAGAACCTGCAGGGGGTGGGGAGCACTCTCGGTTTGGGAATTTGTTGGATTTTGGGTTTGTTCTTTTTTTTTAAGTAGGGGAAGTCAGGCAGAGCGCACACCGGCCCCGCAGCATCTCCTGGGGAGGGAAGCAGCCCCCCAGAAAAACCCCTTCTCCCCCCATTTAACTCAACAATGCAATTTTAGTGATTTTTCCCATTTTCCCCCCATTTAATGCAGGAAAGTATCTCTGCTTTGATGATGGTGCTTTTCCCCAAAATCCCAAGAATGTTAGAAATAATCCCTTTGACTCCGGCTGCAGGATCTCGGTTGGGAACCGAATGAGCTGGGGGGGAAACCAACGCTCCGTGCGTGTTCCCACCCAGGTTTTCATCCCCGAAACCAAAGCGAATTTTGGGGGGAAAAAAAGCCAAAATCTTGCCTGCAGTGGGGTGGCTCCTCTTACCTTTCCCTCCACTTGGCATTTTCAAGTGCCGCAGCAGCACGACACTTATTTCCGTGCTTTTTAACCACTAAACCGGAGCAGATGGGTGCGCTAATGAGGGTGCGGTGCCGTTTTTTTGGGCGAAAAAGGGGCTGAGGGGGAAGAAAACTGATTTTTTGGGGGTAATTTACCCTCCAATGAGGCTGAAAACGTACGTGAGAGCGAGAGAGCTACCATCCACCCATTGCCAGTTGCTTTCTTTGTGCATGTCGGTGAGGCCCAGCCAGAACACTCGGTTCTCCATGATGTGATTTGCCAGAAATTTCTGCAAACGGGGGTAAAAATAAAAAATAAAATAATAAAAAAAAAAAAACAGCGTCAGGAGGGGAAGTGGAAGGGAATGGCAAAGGGATTCAGTGGCGCCAGCAGTCGGTGACATCGGGGAGCCCGTCCCTTGCAGGGGACCAACTGTGACATGTCATAAGTGTGTCAAGAAAAATGCAATGTTTCCTGTCGGAAATGGACGAAAATGCTGAAATTTCTAATATCTGGAGGGAAAAGCTTTTAAAAAAAGCTTTAAAAGCCAGATCAGGGGAAGCAGCCTCCTGAAGGGGAGGCAGGGATTGTCTAAATCGGGGTAGAAATGCCAATTTATGCACCATTTGGGTTCTATTGCTGTAGTTCGTTCTGTAATTTCTGTAAATTTCTAAATAATTTTAGTAATTTCTAACTAAATTCTATCATTCCTAGACGATGGCGAGGAGGGATTGCCATGGAGCCAGGTGAGAACCTCTCGTATCCCCGGGGAGTCCCTTGGTGTCACACAGACCCTGGCGGGGCAACTGCTTCCCTGGGCTTTTCCCCAAAAAAAAACCCACAAATCACGCCAGTCTTTTGAGGAAAAATTCACGCAATTTGGCCAAATCACTTCAGAGACAAGCTGAAACCTCAACCGGTTGTATTTCCACCCCCCTCCGCCGTCCGCAGGCAGTGTTGAGTTTCCATGCTTAGCTTTCCATTTGTGGAATTGAGTCTAATATTCCTCAAAACTCATGAAATTTGGGGTTTTTTTTAAACTTCTTAAGGGATTTTTCAGCTTACATTTTCCTGCTCAGTGTCAATGATGGCCAGCTTGGCGTTGAAGTGGGCGCAGTGTTCTTTAGCCGCCAGCCAGTGTATGGCGGCCGAGGAGAAGAAATAACAGGTTTTGGCAAACTGCTCCCAGCCGGCGGGACACCTCGTGCAGAGAATTTCTGAGGGAAAAATGGGTGGAAAAAAAATATCAAAGGAAAACATGCGGATGAGCGAAGGGGACAACAAGGGGCTCACCCCCTCACCTGAGAGGTTGCGCGTCTCCTCCAGTGCCACGTCGAGCAGCGCCAATGTGCGGTTCTGCTCCCGCTTCACCTCCGCCAGCTGCCGCAGCACCGGCTCTGGTGTGTCTCTTTCCTCTGCCGGTGAGAGAATAAAAAGGTAATTCAGCTGCCACAAAGACCTAAAAACCCCCATTTTTGTCTCCCTTCCCGTTTTCCTCTCGGTCCCAATTAACACTGTGGCTTTCACTGGGTGTTTTTTCCTGGTGCGAGTTACCGTTCCTTAAAATTCAGGCATAAAACCTCAAAGCCCTTTCGTTAAATGAGCTTTTTATCTTATTTATTGACAGGCTGAGAAAGGGTTTTTTTTCCTTAATGATATCTCAAGCTCATTAAGATTGGCTTTGTGTGCCAATTTTTAGGGGTACGTTTTAGGAATCTTTGGAGCATCTACCCGATATCAAGTGTTTTGGGAATCGAGGAGAAGGACTGAATTTAACGGGTTTTCCATCAAAATCAGACGCTCACCCAGGACACGGAGACGATCCGACAGCTCCTTCCCGCACTCGGCTTTGCACCGCGTCATCTTCCACCGCATATTCTCCACTTCTTGTGACACTGGAAGGAGGCAAAACTTCGCTTTTGACCCCGTTTTGCCGCTGCCTGCACCTGCTATTCAGGATTTTTCCCTGATTTTCCCCAAAACCATCTTTTCCTCGGCATACCGTTCAGAAGTTGGCCATGAATCGCCTTGAGCTTGCCAGAGAGCTGTTCATCTAAGAGGAAAATAAGAGGAAAAAGCTCAAAACATGCCTTGACCGTCCCTGTCCTGATGGGAAGCGGTTTTGGTTTATTTTTTTTTGCTGGAAAAAGTACGCTGGGAAGAACCATGGGGGAAATCCGTGCAGGTATCGAGGGTGCGGCGGGTGCCAGGGAACTATTTTGGGGTGGAATGTTGTACCGAGGGCGCGTTGGACCTCCGAGAGGTTGCGCCAGGCCGTCGTGTGGCTGTTCTCGCTCCGCGTCCGAGCTTGTTCCAACGCCTTCCATGCTGCGGATACTGGGGGAGAAGAAAAGAGCGGCCACCTTCATTCCAGATCCATCCCTGGAGAACTCACAGGGTGCAAAATGGCCTTCAATCCTAACTCAGAGCCACTTTTTGCTCCATCTTCTAGTGTTTTCCCCCAAATCATGCCCGCGCTTGGTGACGGGAGCAAGGGAAATGTGGCGGACTCACCTCTCTGGAGATTGACAATGGTGAGAGCAGTGAAGAGCACAAAGGCGAGGGCCAGAAGCACGTAGAGCAACGCGACAGCTCTCTCCGGAGACAAGGCTAGGACAGACAGCATTGCCAGGGGTGAAAAGGGTTCCCCCCCCCCCCCGATATTTTCTTTGAGTAGAGCACAAAGAGGAGAAATCCCCCCCAAAAAACAACTTCTCGAGTGGTTCCACCACCCTGTTGTCTGCGCTCAAACCTCTTTTTCCTAGATTGTGACCCAACGGAGGAACCAGGCATCAAAATTTGGCTTTAACTTTGGAGAAATAATGATTTAAAGAGCCGAAACCCTCCAGTTTCATGTCTCTGGATCCCCAAAGCTGCTCCCTTGCCCCGATACCTCCTTTAGGTGCTTTTCTGGGCTCTCGCTTCTCCAACTCCATCCCCTCGGCAAACTCCCATTTCTCGTAGGTGCCAATGGCACCTTCACTTTGTGACATCTCTGATCCTTTTTCTTTTGCCCCTCTTGATATCGCCCCGATTTATACGGTGGGGAAGATGCGTCATCTCATCCTGAGGCTGGGGGGGAAGGAAACGCTGGCGTTTCATAATTCTAATTTCCTAGGAAAAAAAAAAGTAAAAAATCTGCACACTCAGGAGCTTTGGAGCAGCTGATGCGCTTGGGTTGACCCTCACCACGTGCCACAGCTGTTTTCCTGTTGATTTTTTAGAAGAATTGGTTAAAAAACAAACTCTGCTTTCCTCAAAAGAGGCTGACACCTGCCCGAGGAAGTGGGTTTTGGAGGCTTCATGCCAAAACGGCATTCTATGAGGTGAGCACCTAAATTTAGCTTTGGTTTTTTTTATTTTTGGGGGAATTCTTTAGCATTTTGTTCAGCGTTTTTTTGGTAATTCCTTGCATTTTTAACATGAGAAACTTCAAATTGTGAAAATCCTATTTTTGAGGGCACTATTTCCTTTATTCCTTCTCCAGAAAATTCTTTTTCTTACCCAAACACCCTCAGGACTTGGAGCCAGGTGTCCTCTGGGCTGGCTCTCAGAGAAAACAAAACTTAGGAGTTAGGAGTAACTTCAACTTTGTCCAATTTCAGATGAATTTCACAGAGGGACCCTGGGAAAAACAAGCACAGCCAAAAGCTGAACATCCCTCACTCCGGTTCCCCCGCTCCTGGGGCAAGCAGCTTCCGCCTTTTGTCTGATTTCCCCTTTTTTGATCCCAAATTTAGGGGAAGTCGAGGCCAAACTTCTCCCTGGGCTGGCCTTTCATGCCCTTGGGGCTCTGGCGCTTTCCAAGAGGCAATGGAGTTGGTTTTGGGTTGAAACACTGTGAATTCAGCCCATGGGCTCTCATGGGGGTTCCCCTCTCTGCTGCCAGCACACGGTTAGTCCCGGTGGAGTGGGAGAGGTTTAAATAAACTCCAGGATGGCAGTTTTTAAGCTGAAAGAATTGAAACCAGAGATAAAAGTCAAGAGAGGACCGAAAACGGCAGCTCCCACCCCTAAATCACCCACATCCTACTTTTAGGGTTTTTTATCTATTTTTTTAAATATTGAAGCTGAAGTGGTTGAAAATCCCTTTACGATCCTAAAAAACCCCACATCCCAGCACTGTTAAAAATATCCCCAATGGCAACTCAGCACGCCCAAGTCCCAGGGACACCCCCAGTGTCCCACAGTCCCATCCCTGGCGACAGCAGAGCTCTCGGTGTCCTCATATCCTTGTCCCTCAGGACACCCCCCCCCACTCCTGTCCTTGGGGACATCCCTGATCTTCCGCAAATCCCTGTCCCTGGGGAACTGGGGACTCCAGTGCCCCTGCACCCCTGGGATCACTGGGGACCCCCAGTGCCCCAAGACCTCAATCCCTGTGAAACTGGGGACCTCACACCCTCATTTCTAGGGAGCTGGGGTCCCTATTATCCCCATCCCTGGGGACCCCAGGAGCCCCCAGTGTCCCCATCCCTGGACCCCTATGGGATGGAGACCCCGATCACTCCAACACCCCATCACTAGGGAACCGGGGACCCCCATGGCCCCCACAGCCAGGTCCCCGAGGGAATGAGAGACCCCCTTGTCACCCCAATACCCCCATCTTTGGGTAACCAGGGTCCCCCAACCCCGGTCCCCCAACACGGGCACCTTCCCTGAGGTAAATGAGGGTGTCTCCACCCTGCAGCCCTCGCACAGAGCTGTGATCTGCTACTCGACGTCCCATAGGCGGAAGCATCTGCCTATCATTCCACGTCAGCCAATAAGAGCCTCAAATCTCCCCAGGAAGGCAGGATCAGCCACCTGTGCTGGAGGGGAGCATGCCGTCCCGTCTCCGCGCTCCCATCGGTTGCCTCACCTTCTCCTGCGCCAGCGATTGGTACGTTATCCTGTCAATCAAAACCAAACCATTCAACCGAAGAGGCGGGGCTTGTTGTCCTCGTCTGTCAGCCAGGTGCCACTCCAAGCGAGATTCGGCAGCCGATTGGTTGCTCTGCCTATTCATCATCACCACCTGCGGCTGCCATTCGCCTGTCAGCAAGGCGGTGCCCACCCCCCCTGAGGGGGAAGGATCTCCTTGACTCTGATTGGAAGATCGGCATGCCCATCAACCACCGGC